>AWOL01S0000693.1:0-42805 GCA_000715115.1 Nicotiana otophora
ATACGTTAATAAGATTTTCTCGGAATGTCATAAAAATAATATGCCTTAAGAAATATGTTAATATGCATGTCGGATAAAGTTTATCAAATACGTATTTTTCTGAGACCCGTGAACAGAAGATATAATAATAATTCACATGGAGAATCAAGAATATAGACACCCCTAATATTTCTATGAATAGAGTCGTTTATGGAAATAGTGCGTTTGCTCGTTTCTTTCAGTATCATTTGGATCATGCCAAAAATAAAGAAGGGATAGACTTAACATACCTGAACCGATTCTTTTGACAATCCCTCTAACACACGTCAATTGCGACAACACGTAATGGTGGATCGAAGTAGGGGAAAATCCATAGAATATTCTTGAGAAAGATTGCACCGTACTCCCTTAGAATCGCCAAATCCCATTGCTATTACACAATATACTTTTATATGAAATATTTGTTGAAGCAGAGTCACGTTAATCTATCTCACTCTGCTTCGTAACTCCAAGAGGAGAAGCTATGATGTAGGAAAATGTCCAGTCATAATATATATAATGGTCTCCCGCTAAACCAATTGTTATCAAGCAGAGAGGCAAACTCAAGAAAACGAGAAAGAAATAATTTGGTAATCGAGAGAACATTTGATTGCGACTCCAACCATAGCTTTCTTGTTATCTGGTAATTGTTGTAATGCAATGTGAAGAAATAGAAAGAAATGGGGGAAACCGTAACTTTGGGATCTTGAATTGTCACTTTAGAATATGCTTCTTCTGGTTTCAGTATGAATTGTTGAGTCTTTCACCGTAAGTGACTTATTTACAAGCTATATGAAATCCCTTACCTTTAGGATTTGTGGTCCCCACTTTTGGGGTTTAATTCATCCAAAATTGCCCCTAACATGCCACCTAACTATCAAGACCAAATAGTCACAATTACTTCAAGGCCTTGCTGCCACGTTGGTTGATTTCATTCTTATCCAAATATTTGAATTAATTATCTACTAATCACGTGATTAACTTGTTAATCTCCCATTAACCAATAATTACCCGATTATCCACATAATTAAAAATTATTTCAAATTACTTAAAATATTGCTCATTTTTAGCACACCTTGTACACCTCACTATCATGGTCATGTGGTACCTTGTATGGCACTAGTCCATAAATATCGGGTATTTTAGCTCGGGCCGCATTTTATCCCAAAATGTCAAACTTTGATGAAATTTATTTTCTTCGATTTGCTTACCCTCTCACCTTCACGAATTTACTCATCACTTGTTTGAAATATCATAATGCTTATAATCTCCAAAATAATCTCATTCCCGAATTTACGTCGCTTAACTTACGATGAAACTTTATCATACAAAAATGCGCGATGTAACATCTCATTTTCCGAGCTTCCATCAATTTACTTATGGCATACTTTTACGTACTAAAATATGGGGTGTAACATTATTCCCCCCTTTGGAACATTCGTCCTCGAATGTTGACTGATGCACTTATTATTTTCATGACTTATGCCTTCTGAACACTTTAGTACTCTCATTGCCATCTCGGAAACTGTTCTGTGAATAATTCCAAAAATCAGGGCATTCCCCCCTTTAAGCCTCTTTCTCACACCACGACTTTTAGTCGGAATCCTTCTAATCTAGTAACTATTGTTACCTTCTATCAGGCAGCATGTACAACTTTAACTTTGTATATGCGCCTATGCTACGCTTCTCTCCTCTTTCCTCCAGCTCTTAGCCAATCTCAAGGCCTCACTTTGTGCACAGATACAAAATTATGTCAAGTTGTTCCTCTGGGCGTCATTAGCTTTACTCTATCTAGGTAGGCCATACTATACCGTAACTCTTACTTCAATTTACCGTTATTAAGGTATGCTACCAAACTCCAGGTTACTTTTGTTGCTTATCCTATAGGTATAAATCTCAGTCCTTTAATGCTTCTTCATTACCGTTCATCTTAAGAATAATGGCCTAATATCATGTCATACTATGTGACTTTTGTCCATCCATTGTTGATTCACCTCAATATTGATCTACAATATACCACTGATAACTTGAAACTTTTTACGTAATACCTTGCCACTAGGGCTTACGTTCATCGAGAAATATTTGAAGTGATTTTCCTAATCCACTTAGCAGCGATACTGTACTTCAATAACCGTATGTTATAGCATCCGGTGTGATTCACTTACGTGGGTATTTTAATCCCATAAAATTTATGAAATTCTCTTCAAATCATTACTCATTTGAAGGCCCAAACCTCATCCTTTATCTATCACAATTATACCCTCATTGTACTATCAGAGCAATATTCCACCTCTGCTGAATGTTATTAGCCTTAGCCTCCTTTGAGTTCATTCAGGCTATACTGAGCTTTGTATAATTTAGAGAAACCATCAGTTCTTCTTATTTTTATGTGCTTAATCCTGAGGACTTATCCATTTCTCGTCACCTTCTCACTTGCCATTTCTTATCCTTACTTCTGTCATAAAACCTTGTCGCTTTACTATACTTTAGCTTACGACCTATACATATCTATTTATACTACTTGCAACCTTCCTTCAACTTATTTGCACCATAGATTTCCTTATGTTATTCTGGAACATCAAGTGAGACATCACATCGTCTCTAACTCTTCTTTACTCTCTTAACTAAATCCCTTGGTACTTACAAACCATAGGCTGGAAGGTACGCCACTGACGACGCTGCTATCATTCTTCGATATTGAATCCTAGTGCTTCTAGCCTTCTATTCGAAGCATAGACTATTCACGATCTTCTGCCTTTGAGTATCTTGTGCGTTGTTCACCTTTACCTTACTTACCTTAAAATCACACATCGTATCTTCTATCTCTTTCATGACCTCCCTTCTACATAGGTCTAATTCACGTCCATAATTTGAACCTCTATTATAATACTTGCACCTCTAGTGCATACACAATCCGGTTGGAGCTTCATACTAACTTCTTATGAGGCTGGTAGTACCGGCTTTATCATAGGGCCGTCATAGAATATGGTTGTTGTGCTGTCCCTTTGGTACCTCTGATATTTAGAGTGATCCTGTAATGTTCTTAATCACGATTTTTATAAATTTCTAGGTTCAATAATCAGATTCCTGATTTACTTCATTGATGTACCTCTTTAGTTTCCTCCTTCTTCTGATCAGCCATTATGTAGGCTTAAGCTACCTCCTGATCTACGGTTCATGGTATTAGTTATTACGTTTAGCCTTTCATGGTCACTAAGGAATATCCATGATACAATCATTTAATAATTCAATCCTTCGTCTCTGACCTGGGCTCAATTCTTTCTTTTATCTTATACCGGAATCTTCTACGGTTATATATGTTGTATGTATAAAATTCCAAACTCTTAAGTGCATTCATAACGTAACTAACTCTGGATCATGAATCGAATAATTCTTTTTGTTCCATCTCAGCTTTCTTCAAACGTAAGCAATTTCTTTTCCTGGTCTTTCTGCCCCCTTTTTGCGTGTATACTTAGCTTATCTTGGTGCCCATGCATATTGGAATTCCATACAACTCATATGATCTTGAATATCACTTCTGATTTTACTTCTCGTTCATTAGCCACAGTAGGTGTCATTTTCTTATGAAGTGCATATAATGTTATTGTTAGACTGTTATTATAAGACCATTTTCTCCTTAGGTCATCCAGCTTAGGTTAAAGCTTCCTTCCTTACTTTCTCAGCTAGTCTTTCATTGTAGTATTTAGGGAGGATTCTCTGACTCTTGTAAAGCTGCGAGCTTATTACATCGCATACCCGATGGAATTCTTGATGTTCGTACTCACCTATAATTATCTTGTCCTTCTCTTGAACCATATTTGTTAGCTCCCATAGGGCATAACTAAGATCAACGTCGTCAATTGTACATACCTCTTATACTGTTGAATGTAACTCAAAAAGCTTATATTCCTCTGCCTGAATTGTAAATATTGTTAACCTTCATTAACTGGGTGCCTCGTACCCTTCTTCATCTTGCTTCTTTTGCTTGTTGAAACTTGTATTTATCTTCTGAATCTCTCATTGACTTTCATCATAAGGGTGGATAGGTACTCTTGCCTCAAGTCTCCTTATCATGAAACTTACATATCTTAGTACACACATGATCTGCTGAATACCTCATATTTATCCATCATAAGCATGATGCAAAAATCGAGTTCCTCTTACTCAACGCTTCCACAGCTATATCTCTTACCAACCATCTTTCTGGATGTAGGCATCGTCGTATTATGAATAAGATAGAGTTAGAAAATTGAGTTCCTACAATTGAGCTCTATCACACGATCTAGAGTAAGAACAAAGAGTGACAGTCCTAAATGCCATGTAGCCTCCTGCTTATAAGTGTGGTGCACGACACACCAATAAATAAGACTCTACTAGACACGGCTTGTAGACTCCCTAGGACAGAACTGCTCCGATTCAACTTCTGTCATGACCCAAACTGATGGGCCCCAACGGGCACCAGGTACCTTACTCAACCGAGTACCAACGTAATGTATCTTTCTTATTACATCATCATATACACGTGACATACGGGTCTAATAGGCCAACATCATCATTTATAAACTCAAAACATAGGCCGACAAGGCCGTACAATCTTTCATATACACGACATATGTCTATAAGCCTCTAAGAGTACATAATTATCATAAAGGTTGGGACAGAGCCCCGCCATACCAAACCATACACATCTAAATCATACTGACCAAACAAGCAATTCCGGAGAAAATAGAGTGCACCAAAATCTTCTGCTGAGCTGATCACCTACTTGGAGGACTCTCGACCTGTCTATCGAGACCTGTGGGCATGAAATGCAGCATCCCCAGGCAAAAGGGACATCAGTACAAATAATGTACCGAGTATGTAAGGAATGAAAATCAGTAAATAATAGACATGAGAGAAACATGGAGTAAAAGACTCGACATGTACGTGTGCATAGCTCTGTGAGTCATTTCATTTTTATAATGTCATGAATATGCTTATAAATGTCATACCATGCATTGGTATATGCGTTCATAATATCAACAAGCCTCTAATGGCATCATATCATATCATTTCAGCCAATGTGGGCAAATCATCAACGTATACCAGCTGATCAGGTGGTGGTGCGTATATAACGCCATAAACTTTTCCCATATCCCATATACATATAATATACATATATACGCGTATATAACGCCATATGGTCATGGGTCAATGTATATGTATAAATGCATGAAATTCATAAGAAATAAATTAATAATATTTTCTCGGAATATCATAAAAATAATATGCCTTAAGAAACACGTTAATAAGATTTTCTCGGACTGTCATAAAAATAATATACCTGTCGGATAAATTTTATCAAATACGTATTTTTCTGAGACCCATGAACATAAGATATAATAATAATTCACATGGGGAATCAAGAATATAGACGCCCCTAATATTTCTATGAATAGAGTCGTTTATGGAAACTGTGTGTTTGCTCGTTTCTTTCAGAATCATTTGGATCATGCCAAACAGAAAAATGGGATAGCCTTAACATACCTGAACCGATTCTCTTGAAAATCTCTCTAACACACGTCTATTGCGACAACACGTAACGGCGGATCGAAGTAGGGAAAATCCGTAGAATATTCTTGAGAAAGATTGCACTGTACTCCCTTAGAATCGCAAAATCTCGTTGCTATTACGCAGTATACTTTTGTATGAAATATTTGTTACAGCAGAGTCACGTCAATCTATCTCACTCAGCTTCTTAACTCCAAGAGGAGAAGCTATGATGTAGGAAACTGTCCAGTCATAACATATACAATGGTCTCCTGCTAAACAAACTGTTATCAAGATGAGAGGCAAACTCAAGAAAAAGAGACAAAATTAATTTTGTAATCAAGAGAATATTTGATTGCGACTCCAACCATAGCTTTCTCGTTATCTGGTAATTGTTGTAATGCAATGTGAAGAAACAGAAAGCAATGGGGGAAACTGAAGCTTTGGGATCTTGAAATGTAACTTTAGAATTTGCTTCTTTTGGTTTCAGTATGAATTGTTGAGTCTTTCACCGTAAGTGACTTATTTACAAGCTATATGAAATCCCTTACCTTTAGGATTTGTGGTCCCCACTTTTGGGGTTTAATTTATCCAAAATTGCCCTAACATGCCACCTAACTATCAAGACCAAATAGTCACAATTACTTCAAGGCCTTGCTACTACGTTGGTTGATTTCATTCTTATCCGAATATTTGAATTAACTTGTTAGTCTCTCATTAACCAATAATTAGCCGATTATCTACATAATTAAGAATTTTCTTAAATTACTTAAAATATTGCTCATTTTTAGCACACCTTGTACACCTCACTATCATGGTCATGTGGTACCTTGTATGGCACTAGTCCATAAATACAGGGTATTTTAGCTGGGCCGCATTTTATCCCAAAATGTCAAACTTCGACAAAATTCATTTAATTCGATTTGCTTATCCTCTCACCTTCACGAATTTACTCATCACTTGTTTGAAATATCATAATTCTTATAATCTCCAAAATAATCTCATTCCCGAACTTCCGTCAATTAACTTACGACGAAACTTTATCATACGAAAATGCGGGATGTAACATATCATTTTTCGAGCTTCCATCAATTTACTTATGGCATACTTTTACGTATGAAAATATGGGGTGTAACACACACAATGGGGATAAGGTCCACTAAACTGACTCTCCCTACTGACATGATATTTACCCTTTTTGCCTACGTCATAAGCATCCCCCTTATCCTTTCTCCAAGGCTCCATGATGGGGGTAACAATATCTATACCGGTTTGCTGTGTGGGCCCTTGGATTTTCCCAAGCATACCGCCCCTAACACGCTCCTGAGCATACTCACAACACGACGCAAAATGTTCATTCCCACACATCGGGCAGACCGGAATGGGTGTGCCCAACCTAGGGAATTTGTTCTTCTTGTGCCCCCTCATTCCATAACCAAAACATATTTCAAGAGTCATCCAACATCTCCCCAAGTGGCACTTCTTACAAACCAAACAATCTGGCTCATTGGTACCAACAACTCTCTTTCGTTTCTTATGTGGCCTCACCACATGATTTGGTGGCGTGGTGACATTAATAGGAACAAGGACACTTCCCTTTGCAACAAGTTCTTCCAATACCTCCACGGCTTGACACATTCTCCCAATGAACTCTCGTGCAATCTCCCCCAAATTCAATACCAAGGTCATTCCCTCATTGCTGCTTCGAACCCCTGGATTACTCATCTGGAAAATGAGACATGACGGGAAATTAACTTCATATCTTGAGCTCTATCGCACGATCTGGAGTATCAAAGAAGGGTGAAATTTCTAAATGTCCATGTAGCCTCCTCATTATAGATGTGATCGACAACACACCGATAAGAAGGACTCTACTAGACACGGCTCTGGGACATCCTAGGACACTTTAAAACCTTAGGCTCTGATACCAAGTTTGCCACGCCCCGACCTTAGGGAGCGTGACAGGTGCTCAACGGAGAAACATTGGTCAAGCAAGTCTATACAATACCTTCTACCCAACCCACCCATGAATAAAGAGAATATATATATATATATATATATATATATATCAACAATTAAACATGAGAGGATTTCATGAACAATTCCAATTTCATCACCAATGGTTCTCTCATAATTCCCAAAATATATATACAAAATTATATTTTGAAATGGGCGTGCAATACAAATACAACATATCTAGTTGACTCTCCCAACACCACCATACAACCCACACTATGTCTATGGAGACTCTAAGTACAACTGAAGAGTAATATGGAAGTGTCGGCAACAAGGCCCCGCTATACCTCAAAACATAAAGTAGAATGTCAAATGACATGAAACGTGGAACAGAGTAGGGCTCACCAAAATCTGCTGAATAGAGAGTAACTACTAACGAGGATCAAAACCGCCCGCTGACGAACCACCTGCATCTATTGAAGATGCAGCGCCCCCGGAAAAAAGGAACGTTAGTAGATATGGAATAGTACTAGTATGAAAACCAAAACACCTATTCAAGGACTTAGAAATACAATACAAATATGATGAATCATGGTAACAATAAAAGGCTTAGTTAGACGTTAAATCCACAACAAATGTATTAAAATCTTTCAATAACATTTACAAATTCTTTAGTCGGGGATCATTTCATTTCCTCGACACCATTGGCCACAAGTATAACTTTCATTGTTGGCACGTTGGCCACACTTTATATCTCCAAACCATTTCTCTCACATTCAAGCATCCTTATAGATTTTCAACTACAAGGAATTTCTACTCAAGACTTTAAATACACATTTGAGCAACTAACAAAATTAAGGGTCTTAGGCACCTGTGATTTTTTACACAATTCGATATGCGAGTTTTCATTAGAATCCCGCTTTCAAATAATAACATATTAACACACAACCCATGCTTAATCACCTTCTCAAATAGTAACTCAACATAACATGTACATTTGGACTACAAATTGAACACATATATCTTTTGACACAAGGCTTATTTGGAATAATCAATTTATAATGAGCAACACGGGACTTAGAAGGCCATTGTGGGGTTCAATTCTAAAAAAAGGAGTTTAGCCAGCATACTTGGAATTCGCCCCTTAATAATACTACGACGTTCCACCACATTAAACAACTTCAATCTACAATAATGCAACACAATTGCACTAATATTAACATCTAGTGTGCATATATTTCTACAACCTCCTCCCATGGAATTTTTTCACCTAACAACCACCTTCCACGCCAATGATTCACCTCACAACTTCCATTAGCACATGCATGCCCAACACTTCACTCCCAACCCATATATGTTATCAATTAGTTCATTTTACAGTTTCTACAATACCAACACAACCTAAGTTAAGGCATTTGTGGCTTCCAATCACCATCTCATAAGTCATAACACATATTTCATACATAATTAATCACCATAGATTAGTTAGATATGGTATACATACCTCTTGTAGTGCGACTCTTGAAAATCCCAACTTGTAGTGTTCTTGACCAATTTGGGAATTTGAATGAAAATCTATGGATCTTCAAGATTAATCCTAGTTAATATAAGTGTTTAGAAGTAGTAATCAACTCAAAGTTTCTCCAAAATCATTACATTGGTTCATGGGAGGGAAGTGTTGGACGGATTCCCCTTGATATGCAAGCCAAAGCTCAAAGAAATGACTTAGCCCCTCTCTCTACCCGGCCTTGGGGGTATTTATTAGGCTCATACGTGTGCGTTCATGCACCTGGGCAAGTGACCATGCATCTGGCCGCGTATACAAGGCAGAATACCCTCCAATATGCGTGGCCACGCATCTAGGCACGCATAAGTCATAGGTCAGATAAAATGGCCTTAATTTTCTGTAGAAATATTTAAATTATAAATGGTTTGCTGCATTGAAAACTAGACTTAGAGGCCTTTAATTTGATAGGTATATCACCACCTAAGTCTTTATATTGTGGGAGTTCTATTCGTTTGAAGTCGAGTCTTGTGCTAATTGAAAGATCCTTTCCACTTAATATATCCAACTTGTTCCACACAAGTTCTTGCCATTCACAAAACTCCTTAGTATGTTCCAACACACCTAAAACACATATTTTCATTTCAAAATAATGTGGTTCTATCCCATGGGTCTCCTTCAATACTCGAATATGTTATTCTCGAATACCATTGGCTCACTTTAAAATTTTAAATCATTAGGAAATGTTTTTAACGGGGCTTACAGGTGAGTTAGAGTACTCGGAGTGAAATCGAGATTTTAGGTATTGTAGACGCATATGAGTGGGGGAGGTTGTAGGGGCTATGCGCCGGATGAGTAGGGGTAGAGTGACCAGGCCAGACGAGACCCTGGTAGAATGTTTGAAGAGTGTGGGTAAGGCAGGCTTGGAATGGATTTCTAAGTTGTTTAATGTCATTTTTAGGACGAAGAAGATACCTCAATAGTGAAGGCGGAGTACGATGATTACGTTGTACAAGAACAAGGGGAATATCCAGAACTTCTATAACTATAGGGGTATCAAGTTGTTAAGCCATATGATGAAAGTGTGGGAGAGGGTGATTAAAGGGAGGATGAGGAGGAGTGTGTCCATTTCTTAGAACCAGTTTGGTTTCGTGCCTGGACGGCCAACTACTAAGACCATTCAAATTATGAGGAGTTTGGTGGAGCGGTATAGGGTGATGAAGAAGGACTTGTATATGATATTCATTGACCTACAGAAAGCCTATGACAAAGTCCCGAGAGAGGTTCTATGGAGATGCTTGGAGGCTAAAGGAGTGCCTGTAGCGTATATTAGATTGATCCAACACATGTAAGATGGAGCCAAGACAAGGGTTAGGACATAACGGGGAGACTCTGAATACCTTTCGGTTGAGATGGGGTTGCATCAGGGATCAACACTTCCCCCGTTTGTTTTTTTCTTGAAAAAGGATGTATTAACGCGACACATTCGGGGGGAGGTGCCTTGGTGCTTATTATTTGCCAATGACGTAGTCCTGATTGATGAGATATGAGGTGGTGTTAACAAGAGGCTGGTGGTCTGGAGACATAATCCTGAGTCTAAGGGTTCAAGTTGAGCAAGACCAAGACAGAATACTTGGAGTGCAAGTTCAGCGGTGTTACCCAGGAAGCGGACGTGGTTGTGAGGCTTGATACACAAGTCATTCCCAGGAGAGAGTGTTTCAAGTATCTGGGGTCTGTAATTCAAAAGGACGGGGAGATTGATTAGGATGTCACACATCGTATCGGATGTCACGCCCCAGCCTCGGGAAGTGCGACTAGCATTCAACCGAGTGAACCCGGCCGAGCAAGCCTACTAGATACTTTCTACCCAACTCACCCATGATAAGAATAAAATATGATTCCATTAATTAGACAGTAGGGAGTTCATACATACAATACTAAATTGTTTCATTAGTTAATTCAATTTAATATCTCAAATTACACACCTTTTTATAGGCTAAAATGGAACAAGTGATTCATTCAAATATAAACATGAACAACACAGACATATAACCCATACAATGTCTACGGAGCCTCTAAACGATACAAAGGAGTACAATAATAGTGTCGGCAACAAGGCTCCGGCTAAACGTCCAAACATGATAACAAAATGTACAAAACATACATGACCCCGAAATGAGGTGGGGCTCACCAAGTCTGCTAGGAGGAAGGTGTACTGCTAATGCTGGTCAATGCTATCTGCTGTGGAACTACCTACATCCATTAAAGATGCAGCGCCCCCGGCAAAAGGAACGTTATTACTGTCTGTCGAATAATACTAGTATGTAAAACTAAACACCATCTCAATAGAATGAATAATAATACAAGGGGGGACAGTCAAGAATTCAATAAGAGCTTCAAATAACACTAAAACATCAAGTTAAGGATCACATAAGTTTTCAAGTCAATTTCCATGTTATTAGGTTGGGTGATCTTTAGTGCCGATATACCATAATACACAATACCACTGTATTCTTACACGGAGTCCGATCACGACCCGATCGTCTAGGTCATCTCATTTGAGACATCAACCATAACCACAATTTCAATTATCATTTTCAGCACAGTCATCACAATGTGTGCGGCATGGCGTCTGATCACGGCCCGGTCAGCTAGGCCGTCTCACCCAAAACATTACCTTTTTCAGTCAATCATCTCACATAACACTTCTTTCATATCCTTTCGATTCATTGGCAATAATGGCCACAATTATAAAGTCATTCTTGGCACTTGGCCGTATTTCATAATTCCAGTTCCCTTTTCCATATTCAAACATCATTATCATTATCAACAACAATATGGCTTTCCATTCAAGACATTAAATTAACATAAGAGCAATTTTGGAATCTTAGAAACATAGAGGCTTTTCATAAAATTTGGCATAACAACCTTTATTTCGATCTTGACTTGAAGTCTTAACATTCCTAACACATATTCAACATTTTTGAATACATCCTCAAATGGCAAGATGACATGATGAAGCATTTAGAATAAATATTGAACATACATCCTTCAACACAAACACATTAGGAATAGCCAATTCAATAATGGTCAAGGACTTACACCAATTACATGAACACCGTGGGATTCGATTCTAAGAAGAAGGTGGTTTAGCCAACATACCTCAATTGCGCTTCCTTAAACTTTTAAAACGTTCCAGAATTCTTAGAAACTTCAATCTATTTTAGAAATATAATAAGTTGAACCAAAATTAGGAAGATGGTCATGATTCTATCTCATTTGATCATATTGTCAAACACTAGGTGAGCATCAATGTTTTAATTGTGGAAGATTCCACCATTCCCCAACCCATTCTCTACCATTTTTAGCTCACAACCTTCCCACATACTTCAAAAATACATGCATGCAAGACAACAACCCCCACACCGAATAATTGTCTCCCTAACTACCCCATTTTTGTGAATTTTCGAAATTAAGAGCTAGGGTATAGATTCTTACCTTTAGGATGAAAACTTCCTTTGTTAATCCTCAATTATTGAGGAGTAATTGATGGATAAGAGGTTGAAGGTTACTCCCCCACTCTAAGAACTCTCTCTCTCTCTAAAAATATCATAAATGTGCTCAAAATAGGCTATGGCATGTGTTTTAAAGAAAAAGGGTCGGGTTTAAAAACCCCAAAAATGAAGATCCGGGATAGGATATGCGGTCGCATATGCGACCCTAGAATAGATATGTGGTCCGCATATCGGCCGCACAAATTGGGTGCCAAAACTGGAAAGAAACTGACTGGTCTGTGGTAACTATGTGGCCCGCAGACCTGTTCTACGGCCGCATAATGTGCTGCAAAACCTCTCTCCGTAAATATCCAAGGTTGATTGTGCGAAAAGAGTGTAGCCCACGAAATGGTTATGGGGTCGCATAATGGGCCGCGAAAATGAAATCAAAATGACCCAGAAAAATTGTCTCACTCTGCGACCATTATACGGTCCGCAAAGTGATTATGCGGCCGCAGAATAGGCCGCAGAAATGCCTATTTCTGCCAAATACTTTACTTCAACCCCCAGCGCACTATTCAATCCAACATTTTTCCTTTAACCTCTACGCCTGCCCCAGCATCACCGAACCCCAGTTTTTAGGAAACTTTTCACGGGGCCTTACATCGGAGCAGGGTGGATGAAGTGGAGACTCGCTTCCGGTGTCTTATGCCATAAATAAGAATATGTTATTGAGACTTAAGGGTATGTTCTACAAGATAGTGGTTAGACCAATTATGTTGTATGGGGTAGAGTATTGGCTATTCAAGAACTCCCATGTCTAGCAAATAAAAGTAGATGAAATGAGGATGTTGAGATGGATGTGTGGGCATATTAGGTTGGATAGAATTAGGAATGAAGTTATTAGGGACAAGGTGGGAGTGGCCCATGTGGAGGAAAAGATGCGTGAGGCGAGGCTGAGATGGTTCGGGAATATTAAAAGGAGAGGCACAGATGCTCCAGTCAGGAGGTGTGAGAGGTTGGCTTTGGGGGGTAAGAGGAGGGGTAAGAGGAGGGGTAGAGGTAGGCCAAAGAAGTCTTTGGGAGAGTTGATCAGGCAGGACATGGCACAGCATGAGCTAACCGAGGGCGTGACCCTGGATAGAAAGGTGTGGAGGTTAAAGATTAGGGTAGAAGTTTAGTAGGTAGTCGTACGTTTCCCTTTGTCTTCACTAGTTCGATAGTATTGGTGTTAGTATGGTACCCCTTTTATCCTTAGTTTCCTATTATTGCATTTCTTGTTCTATTATTACTTTCCATCAGTACTTCCGTAGTTTGCTAATAGTACTTCTTTCATATTCTCTATTGCTATCTTAAAATTTAGTTTTCTAGATATATTGTCTTGCTATTACTTGCTATCGGTACTTCTTTCATATTCTCTCTTGCTATCTTCGATTTAGTTTTCTAATTATATTGTCTTGCTATTACTTGATATCAGGGCTTCTTCCATCTTCTTTAGCCGAGGGTCTATCGGAAACAGTCTCTCTGCCCTTCCAAGGTAAGGGTAAGGTTGCGTATATCCTACCCTCCTCAGACCCTACTTGTTAGATTACACTGGGTTGTTGTTGTGAGATTATTGGTTTGCGATCTTGTCTTATACTCAGGTTTTGACCATGTGGTCCTAGGTTGACTTTTGGAGAAATGATTAAATATTGATGTTTTATTGTTTGGATTTGATTTATGTGACCTTATTTGACCTTATTAAGTGTTATTTGGCTAGATTTGACCTGATTGGAGGATAATTCAAAGGGAAAGGCGGTATTAGAGGGTTAAGTTTGTTTCGGAATGAGGTAAGTATGTTGGTTAACCACGACTTGAGGGAATTGGGTTGTATCTGATTTACTTGTTACTGGCTAATTTTGTTGGGGAGACGTATATGTGAAGTGAAGAGTGCATTTGTGTTTGCTATGGTTGTAGCATGTTCAAGTAGAAATTAGACTATTCATGCCTTGTCTTGCTTCATGTATTTCTATCATATGCTTTAATTGATCATGAGACTACTTGATTATTGAACTTCTTTTTAAAGATCATGATGGGGCCTTAAAATGATGTTTGATGCGTTGATGTAAAATATATACTTATTTCCACGTACTATATCATGCTTATTCATCTCTCATGCTCATATACATACACACATATATATATAGACACATACACGTTCCACCATGCTGATCATTGATATTCATATGCTTGGTGAGGACAATTGATATTTGCACGATGGGTGTTTTCGTTTTCCGAGAATGAGAGATATTGCACGGTGGGGATTTCCGTGCAAATTACTATGATATTCGCCCGATGAGTGTTTCCGAACGGAGATAATAAGTGTTGTTGGAACGATGGGTGTTTCCATGTAGTTTGACACACTTTTTACCTTTCCACTTTATCTAGTTTGCAGACTTGGATCATACAACTTATGTGTATCATGTTTTCTATATGGATCGATTTTTGGACTTATGCGGGAATTGTGGTAATTAGGAGATACACTTACTTATTTCACTTAACTTTTCATTTATCTATATTTATTGTCGTTCTCTTGTATTCCTTCCTGTTTAGTTTTGCACAGGTTTATAAAGTTGAGTGTTTAGTCTTAGCCTCGTCACTACCTCGCCGATGTATGGCTCTTCTCACGACCAAAAATCCCACCAAAGGTCGTTATGGCACCTAACTCGCTTACTATGCAAGCCAACACTCATCAATAATAATAGAATCCAATTATTAATTTATTAATAGAGATATGAAATATGTATAAAAGCAGAACAAGTCTCAAAATAGTATCTACATATACATAAGTCCAAGATGGGGGTCTAAACACGACCACTAGTGTTGATCAAATGCCCAAAACCCGGTGTCACTATGTCACAATCATATAGCAAGAGTAAATAGTCTCAAATGACAGTAACATATGTCTAAAAATGTAATAAACAGTCAAAGATTTAAGTAGGGAAGCAGACTCCATGTACTACGCACTGGAACAAGTAAGGCAACTCACCACAAAGAGAATTGATTTTCTCAATCTGAGTAATCCTATGATCACAAAGCATTTGATTTTGTTTAAGAGATTTGATCTCTCGTTTTAAGTTTTCAACTTCAACTTTTAAATCATCGAAAGAAGAATCTCTTGCTGGAGTTGTATTTTTATTTAAAAGATGGTTATTAACCTCTAGCAAAGAATAAGGCAGGGAATATTCAAATTCTTTTTTAAAAGGTTTTGAAAAACTAGAACTTGAACTAGCAGCCAAATTAATAATTTTTTCACGAAGTTTTTCATTAGTAACTTCTTTTAAAAGTTCTACCACATTATCAGATGTAATAGTTTTCATGTTCAAATCTTGGAACTGAGATTGCAATTTATAAAATTCATCATCATCACAAGTGCATGTATTACCATTGCAAGTTGTACAAGTATTATCAATATTTTTATCACTATCAGATAAATCAAGTAAATCTACTTCAGCTTTAGATTCTGACTCAGAATAATAATCAGATTCTGATCCAGAAGTGTATAACAAACCATAAACCTTATCACGTAACTCATCGTCTAGTCCTAAGGTTTTCAGCTTCTGAAGCTTACAATTCGGGGCTATATGGCCAAATTTACCACACTTGTAACACTTAATGTCAGCAAGATCTCGCTTAGACCTATTTTTGGTAAATCTAGTAGCCTTTCGACGGGCTTTCTTAGCTTCTCGTTCTTCTTTGGATCTATATCTAGATCTCTTTATCCTATAAGGACTGTCTTGGTTGGGGTATCTTTATACACAATTTCTACTAAAATGGGTAATAAGCCAGTTGAAAGGGTTAAGATTAACCCCCAGACAAATATTGTTCAGTATAGTGATAGTATTTCTGATAAGGATATTCCTTCTGAGTCCGATATCGACTTTGACCCAAATAATGTTTAAATGATTCCACACCAAATTGATTTTAGTCCAGGGTCACAAGCTAGAGGTTATATTCAAAAAGAACTTTTCAGTGATAAATGGAACCGGTTTAAAACTTGGTTTTTTGATACTTATAGTAAAGAGGATTTAAACAATATTTCTCAAGAATTTTATGAAACTTGTGCTTTACATAATCAAATTATGTATTTTGTTCCTTGGTTTATAACCATATCCAATCAATCCTTATTTTCTCCCATTGATAACTTTTTTGCTTACTTTTGTTTCGATTGTCATTCGTCAATTAGCTTTATATTCTTAGTTAATTTTAGTTTTTTAATCACATAATTCGCAATTGTTGATCATCTTGGATAGCAACCAAGCTATAAACTAGAAAAATATTGTCTAACTCCAATCCCTGTGTATACGATATTATATTATACTATATTCGACTAGTGAGCATATTTAAGTGCCGATCGCGAAGCACAACGGCTCAAATGGCTTGCATGTTCGAGAGCTACGCTCTGTGTTCATTATGGCCTCACCCATCTAGACTTCGTGTTCGCAAGCCTAGGCCCGCATTCCCGTAGAGTATAGCCCAGCCTACCCCCAGGCCCATTAACCCATCGCGTTCGCGTGAGTACGGTCCCGTTTACGAAGGGTAATCCCTCTGCTGCTTCTCGTTCGTGACCCCATCCTCGCATTCACGTAGAAGTAATCCTCCCTAGCCCAATTTCCCCTTCGTGATCGCGAAGCACAAAACATCATATACCAGCAGATAGCTAAACCAACATTTTTTCCTAAGTTCAAATGGTCTGTAGCCTATCCGAAACTCACCCGGGTCCATCGGGCTCCAAACCAAACATGCACACAAGTGCAATAATATCATACGAACTCGCTCGCGCGATCAAATCATCAAATAACACTTAGAACTACAAATCGGACATCAAAATGCATGTAATTTTCAAAGAAACTCAAGAACTTCCAAATTCACAACCGAGCTTCTGAATCCTATCAAATCAACTCTGTTTTGCACCAAATTCTGCAGACAAGTTTTAAATTGTAAAATGAACGTGTACCATGTTTTGGAACCAAAATCCAAACTAGGTAGCCATAATGTCAACCTACAGTCAAACCTAGAAAATCTTTAAACCTTCAAGTTACTAGTTTTCAAAAAATCAAGTCAAATCAAGTTAAGGACTTCTGAATTCAATTCCAGGCATACGCCCAAGTCCAAAATCATGATACGGACCCACCGGGATCATCAAAATACCAATCCAAGGTCGTTTACACAAAATGTTGACCATAGTAAACTCAAGTCATTTTTAAAACTAAAAATCATTTTTTTCAAATTTTTGAATAAAAACTTTTCGGAAAAAGACACTGACTGCGCAGACAAATTGAGAAATACTAAATGGAGCTAATAGAGGTCTCGGGATGTGGAATAAGGTTTAGAACTCAAAAAGACCTATAGGGTCATCACAGCTCATGAAACGTGAGACCTTAGTGAATCCGGTGCTCTGATACCAACTATCACGACCCAAATCCTATAACAGGCCGTGATGGTACCCAACGCCGTCGTTAGGCAAGCCAACAATTAATCCATCACATCATTAGTTAATCCAAATGCATTTTGAAACAATTATAGAAATAAGAGTGGATATCATTCATTTTTATAAATAATATAGTTATTATTATTATTTTAAATGTTCGAATAACACAAAAATATGAACCAGAAAAATCATAGCAGAATACAATCAAGAGCAAATTCTATATCTCCAAGACCCGGTGTCACAAGTGCATGAGCATCTACTAGGGAGTAAAATTATCTGGAATACAAAATAGACAGGATAAAATAAATAAATCTGATGGATACTCTGCGTGCTATGGATCATAACATGGAATGCAGCTTACCATAAAATCCCCTCAGCAACTGCACCTATGCGCCAAGATGACCACCAAATGAACCTGTCTCAGCACCTGCACAATTAGTGTGAAAGTGTAGCATGAATATATAAATCAATGCGTACCCAGTAAGAATCTAGCCTAACCCCGAAAAAGAAGTGATGAGGGGTCGACGTCGACACTTACTAGTGGTCCAGTAAATTAAATATATAAAAATAACAAGTATGAGGCATAGTAGGTAAAAGCAACAAAATAGATATATGTGCATATCACGATCCTCAACAAAAGGATAAATATGAAGTCCTCAATAATCGGATACTACCTCGCATAGGATACATAACGATCAACATCAGATAAAATGTCACATCTCAAGTCATAAAATCTCATAGGTACTCTGACTCCTCATCAAATATTATGCATGATTCTGCCGAGGCGAGCGGCATAATCCCATAAGATCAATGGCATGATTTCCTGCCATGGCACATGGCCCGATCCCATAATAGAACCGTTGAGGGATTCATCCCAATCCCATAATAATCATGTACACTGCCGAGGGTCGACTGACACGAACCATAGATGCATCTCATAAAACTGTCGAGGTCATACATCCTGATCCATAATAGTATTACTGAGGCGTTCAGCCATTTTCCATAGAAATAGTGAAACTTGACGTGTCACTGGCCCTACTCACGAATATATGTGAGAGTTATGGAATTCAAGAAACCTTTTGGACAATTTCGTACAACGCGGGAGAAATTCATAAAAGGAAGTACAATTTCTACTACTAAAGATAATTGTCTGGGATTTAACTCTAGTTAATTCACTTCTAGTGTTCAAGTGAGTCTCTCGAATTCATTCAATTATTAGTTCAAACATTTAGTATAAACTTCTCTCTCGATTAAGTTTCAACCTCACAATGTGAACCAATTTAAGCTCGGTGAAGATATGCAAGATTTTGTAGTGGATTGGTCTTTAGGAGAACCTCTCTCGATTATCCTCCTAACTAGGTCTAAACAATAATTCAACTAGCCTCTTTCGATTACTAAGAAGAATTAATAAATTCAACCAACAAGATAATGCAAAGATATCACAAGTATGCCTCTCTTGATTACATGAACATGTGAATATAGACGCAACAATTAAAACACCCAAAATGATTCAATGCATAAAAACTAGAGTTAATATCCATAAACAAATATCAATACACCAAATTTCTCCGAGTACGGATTTTCTTGCTTTTTAGCTCTCCCGACGTGGTTCTCGACCCCCGAACGCAATCCCGGCTTATTCCCTTGGGATTTTGCTTAGACTTCAAAGCTCCAAATCACTCAAATTCATTCCATAACATCTACATAGCTCGAAATTACTCCTACAAGACATAAAATACACAATTAGTGCAAAACACTAGCGATTAAAGCTCAAACTCAATTAATGTGCAGTAAATTGGAGTGTAATAAGCGACTAAAACACGAGATTATATCCTACCATCAACACCCCACACTTAAACCATTGCTTGTCCTCGAGCCATCAAACCACAATTTATTTAGACACGACCGTTTTAAACAACTCTCATAACTCATCAAACCAAGAATATTTAAAATAGATTAAGCACAATAACGTAACATCATAGCCTCAAAATTTGACTCAAAAGTACCACTTATTTTTCACAACCTGCTCACTTACTCTAATATAGAGGTCAACGACATTACCTTTCTTCGTGAATCAAGTGCCCTCACAACAATAGAGAGTCATTCCACACACAATTGAAATTTAGAACAATTAGGAACTCAAGATAGAAAGAATTCACTCACTCTCAGAAAACAACATTCATATGCCACAAACGATGAACCATAGGCTTGCCCGTAGTGTACTACTTAACTAATCGAGCCCATTCAGTCAAGGATCAAGTAGGACTTTAATAGGTTGTAATGTAGGTTGCGGGATGTGTAGGATACATTTAGATATAAGAGTGACTCCACCTCCCTAAGCACTTTAATACATAGATTTCATTGTTCAAAACCCCACACTTATGTCAAACCATAACTCCACCTTCACATCAATATACATTAACTCTCAACTTCTTTAAGCACAATTAATCAAGATTTACCACTATCATGGAATATTTTGCACAATCATACAACATTTGTTTTTCTTTTTCTTTTCCAATTCAAGTGGCTCTTACTTTCTTCAACACAGTGCACCTTTCTCCTTATTTCATTAGTTCCACTCAAAAGCCAAACCAATCACCCCATACTTCAACTTTTACAAAGTTCATACCAAATTCAAGTGTTCACGAGAGGTACAAGGTTAAAATAGATGGTCAATTCAGACAAATGGGTAGGGCTTGTAATGTGGTTGCCAAAGAAATAAGATTACGGGCTCAAAGGGGTTAACTAAGATACATAATAATTAGGTGGGTAAAAATATATAATTGGCTCAACAAAAAAATGCCTATATCACTTCCAAGACTGAATAAAACTACTATTTCGCTTTGCAAACATACAGGAAAAGTTCTAGACATCAAATGAAATGAACAGAATAAAACAAGACCTCACACCCACATGGAACATAACTCACTCAAGATTGGATCATCAAGACACTCTAGTTAAAGCAGTCAAGCAATGTTAAGATCATGTAGTTTAAGGTACTTATACATGAGTCAAAAACAAAGCCTAAGCGTCACAACTAAAGCACTCACTATTCTTAAGGCATAATAAATTCAAGAGACATTTCTTCCAATTAAAATCATAACACATGGTTTCCTACTATTCTACAAAACCAAAAACTAACTACACCCGGTTCAAACAAAACCCTTGGAAAAGAACCGCGACACAAAGAAAAACCAAAGGGGAATTATTCCACTACCTAAAAAAAGAAAATCTTTTTATTTGTCTTTTTCTTTCGACTTTAATCTCTCAAGAAACCCGTTGAATGATATCCATCGTCGGAAAAAGTCAAAAACTTTAAATTTTTATGGGTTTTCTCATTTTTCTATCTCTCACTACTAAAACAACAAAACTAAATTACTAAGACAAATACATACAACATATAATTTTCCCCACCCCACACTTTAAATTGTGGCACGTCCCCATGACACACAATTAAAAAGCAAAAGTTAAAGGAAATTTCCCTGAATTTTCAGTCAGGGTCTGAGTCGAAGTCAAGCTCCATTCCAGGCGCCCGAACCAATGCACACATCCATGCAGACAACTTCTTCTCAGCCTTCTTGGGGTACACCCACACTTTTTTTTCACTGCAGCCTTCTCATTCGAACTCTTCACTTTCAACTCAACACTTACAGCTGGCTTCTCCTTTATCACCCCCGTCTCTACATTCATCTCGAACGTCATAGTCTCTTCACCCACTCTAAGCATCAGTTTTCTATCATGTATATCTAAAATTGCACTACCCGTTGCTGAGAATGGTCTTCCTAAGATTAGGGGTATCTCCTCCATCTTCACCACTATAAAGTCTACTGGAAATACGAACTTATCTACCCGAACTAAAACATCTTCCACTATCCCCTCAGGTATTATAGTTGTTTGGTCTGCCAGCTGCAAAGATATTGGTGCAGACTTTATCTCTCCAAGCTCATTCTCTAGTTTCCTATAAATAGACCAAGACATTAAATTAATTGAGGCACCAGAATCACACAAAGACTTATCAAAATTAAGAGTGCCTAACGAGCAAGGTATAGTAAAACTCCCTGGATCTCCACACTTTTATGGGAGTTTGTTTTGCAAGATTTCGCTGCAATGCTCTGTGAGCTTGACTATTGTTGTCTCTTCTATCTTTCTCTTCTTTGTCAGGATTTCCTTCAAGAACTTAGCATAAGCTGGCATTTGGGAGAGCACCTATGTGAATGGCAACTTTACATTAACTTGTTTCAGCATATCCAGAAATCTCTCAAATTGCTTATCCATCTTCTCTCTATAAAATATTTGGGGAAAGGTAAAGCAAGCATATGCTCTCTCTCATTAGATTCATCCCTTCTTGAATTCTCTTCCTTCTTCTTTTTCTTAGTTCCCTTCTGGCCTTTCTTCTTCTTATCAACTTCATTTTTCAGCTGCTCCCCACTTTCTTTTTTAGGTCCCACCTCTTTCTGGATAGGGGTGAGATTTTTCACTACTTATCCACTTCTCAGAGTTACAACATTTACTATCTCCTTGGGGTTTCTTTCAGTTTCAGCTGGTAAAGTACCTAGGATCCTTTCAGACAATATGGTGGCAATTTGTCCCGCTTGTTTCTCCAAGTTTCGCAGCCCTGTGCCAAGTTCCTTGATAGCTGCACCATGAGCATCTAACCTCTCATCTGTCTTGACAATAAAGGACTTCATCAGATCTTCTAGCCCATGCTGATTGGATTGTTGAGGTTGAAACTGCTACCTTTGCTGATTTTGGAAGCCTGGAGCTCCTTGCCCCTGGACTCTGGAGTTGTTGTTTTGCCATGCATTTGAAGTACCCCCAGGTGAACTCCATGGAAAATCGGGGTGCTTCTGACCCATTGCGTTGAAGTTATAATTTCCCACAACATTTACTTCCTCAGTTGAGGCTTGACACTCATGAGTAGGGTGTCTTCTTCCACATATATCACAAGTTACGTGATTCTCACTTTGTATTGAAGCTAAGGTCAACTTCCTTATCTCTTTATCTATGGCATCAAGTTGTACCTGCATGGATGTCTTAGCATCAACCTGGTGAACACCATTCGCCCTTCTTCTTTCAGCACTTTCAGAAGGCCATTGATTTGCATCTTCAGATAATTCATCGAGAATAATGACTATCTCCTCTGGTGTTTTTTCAATCAAAGGACCTCCAGCTGCATTACTTAATGTTCTACGTGCGGCCGGTGTCAAACCATCCCAAATATCCTGGAGTTGCATCCAGAGTTCAATTCTGCTATGTTGACACTTTTGAACTAATTCCTTGAAACTCTCCCATGCTTCAAACACTGTTTCATTCTCTTTCTGGCAGAAGTTATGGATTTCTCTTCTAAACTTGCTCGTCTTAGTTGAGGAGAAATATTTATCAAGGAATTTTCTGGTCATCTCCTCCCATATTCTAATTGATCCCTGGGGCAAGCTTCGAAGCCACTGCTTTGCATCGTCTTTGAGAGTGAATGGGAATGCCCTTAAGCAAACTGCATCTTGTGAAACACCATTGTATTGGAACATGTTCATAATCTCCTCGAAGTCCATTAGATGTGTATTTGGATCTTCGTTCATCTTTCCTATGAAGACATAACAATTTTGAAGAGTTTGGAGCAACCCTTGCTTCAATTCGAAATTGTTCCCTGCAACTGGAGGTGGTCTAACACTTGATAAGACTTGGTTGTAGACCCATCTAGCATAATCTCCAAGTGGTCTCCCAACACCCAAAGGTTGATTCTGAACAATTCTCTGAGCCCTCTCCTCCTCATAGACAAGTTGTGCATTCCGAAGAGTTGTTTTCTCGACATCCCTTACAACTTTTTCTCTTTGCTGGGCTGCCTCTCTTGTAGCCAAATCAACATTATCATCATCTCCAACCATAATTTCTTTGGTTGAGGATTGCCCAACCTTCTCTATATTCTCGGGGAGATTTATTTCCTTCCTCAACTGTTTCAGTTGTTTCTCGATTTCTAGTTCGTATGGTAGCACTTCCTTCCTAGACGATCGAGTCATGCACCAATTTAACCTGTTTCCTGTGCACAATCAAAGAATACCAAACGTAAAAAGCAAAAAATAAAACCATTAAAAAACATTCCTGAATTAGCACTACAAACTATTTCAAACACTATTGATTGCCAATCCCCCAGCAATGATGCCAAAATTGGCGAGCACAAAACACACACTTAAATATGCTCGCTAGTCGAATATAGTATAAGATAATATCATATCCACTGGGATTGGAGTTAAACAGTATTTTCGTAGTTTATAGTTTGGTTGCTATCCAAGATGATCAACAGTTGAGAATTATGTGATTAAAAAATTAAAATTAACTAAGAATCTAAAGCTAATTGACGAATGACAATTGAACCAAAAGTAAGCAAAGATGATATCAATGGGATAAAATAGGGATTGATTGGATAGGTGCAAGATAATTGTCTGGGATTTAACTCTAGTTAATTCGCTTCTAATGTTCAAGTGAGTCTTCGAATTCACTCAATTATTAGTTCAAACGTTTAGTAGAAACTTCTCTCTCGATTAAGTTTCAACTTTACAATGTGAACCAATTTAAGCTTGGTGAAGATATGCAAGAGTTCGTAGTGGATTGGTCTTTAGGAGAACCTCTCTTGATTATCCTCCTAACTAGGTCTAAACAATAATTCAACTAGCCTCTTTCGATTACTAAGAAGAATTAATGAATTCAACCAACAAGATAATGCAAAGATGTCACAAGTATGCCTCTCTCGATTTCATGAACATGTGAATATAGATGCAATAATTAAAACACCCAAAACGATTCAATGCATAAAAACTAGAGTTAATATCCATAAACAAATATCAATACACCAAATCCATCAATCCCTAAAGAGAACTACTCCATAGATATGGAGTAAATCATCACTAATATAAAGAAAATCATAAAGCGATCCAAACTCTTGTCTTGAGTGAGGATTGAATGATGAATCCCTTGTACTTTCGCTTCTCCACCTTCTCTCTAGCCTCCTTAGGTCTTAGATGTGTCAAAAGTCCATAAAATAACATTTTTACATGTATTTATACTAAGTAGGGTCGGGCCAGACAAACACACTTTTTCCTGCATGAACTGGGGTAATAACTCTATAAAAATTGCACAGGCGCGCCGCATGGGGCGACGCGCCACGCAGGGTGGTTGTGTGAAACTTCAGAGAGCTTGTTCTGACAAGCTTTAAGAAAATTGGGTAGCTGCGGCGCCCCACGCGCCACACGCCGCCCTACGCGCTACGCGCCGCGGCTGTGAGATTTTCTCTGAGTAGAGATTTTTCTTGCTTTTTAGCTATCCCGACATGGTAATTCCAAGTTTCAATCCGTTTCAAACTCGAGGCCCTCGGGACCCCATCCAAATGTACCAACACAACCCAAAACACAATACAGACCTAGTCAAAGCCTCAAATCATGTCAAATAAGATCAAACATTTCAACTTCGCCGAACGCATTCGAATTATGCTTAAGCATCCCGGAATGACGCCAAATGTTGCGTGCAAGCCATAAATCACAATACGAACCTATTCCAAAGCTCAGAACTCCAAACGGACATTGATAACATCAAAATTTATTTCAAATCAAACTTAAGAAATTCTTCATCTTCCAAAATGCCAACCTTCCATACTAGACGTCAAAATGCTCCCGCACCACGCGATACTCAAACCGAACTTACGCCCAAGTCTAAAATCATCATACGAACCTATTGGAATCTCCAAATCCTAATTCCGAGATCGTTTACTCAAAAGTCAAACCTTAGTCAAAATTGAGCATGGTCAAAATGGAGAGTTCAAGCTCATTATAGAATGCCTACTTGAAGGAGGAAACAAAGAGCCAAATGCATAGGAAGAGCTTTTGGAAAATAGTCTCCAAAATGATTTGGCGCTTGAAATGTTGAACTCACAAATGGGATAAATGCTGGAAGCTTTAGAGGTCTAAAAAGCCTCAGAAGTGATTGGTAGCCAAGAACCTTACTTAGAGGTTGAAGCCAAAAATCCTTCTTTGGCACTTGATCAAAACTAAGAATAACTCTCAAATGCTCTAAATGAGAGGATGATGCTCGTGTTGGCGGCCATTCTTGAAAATGAGGAGAAACATAACTTGGAACTCGAGGACTTGAAACAAGTTTTGACTCAAAATGATGACAATATCCGCACCTTGGAAGATCAAATAAAAATATTGATTGAGGCTCACTATGCCCACCAACTTGAGAGTGTGGAAAGAGTTCAAGAAAAGTCCAACTGCGAGGAAAAAAGTGAGCTTTATTTTAAGGAATCAAGAATTGAACATCCGCCAACCGACCGCCAAGAAAAATATGGAATTAGAGTCAACCAATGTAATTGAAAATATGGTTGAAGATGACTCTAATTCGGGGGAAAAAGTGGATGTCAAAATCCGGAAAAAGTTGCAAGTTGGGAAGCAATTATCTCATTCCACGCACTTTTCAACTTTGGACTTGTATGGTGATATGGGAATTGAACCATGTGAATCCATGTGAGAGTGTAAAGAAGAAAGACAAGAGCCATACATCTTTTAATTTGAATATTCAAGAACGCAAAATGACATTCCTCAAAAGAAAGCCAATAAATGCAAAACGAAGAAATTGATGCTTGGCTTAATCATCTACTTACCACCCCTCATTGCTCGTGGTCACAAACTTGATTCCAAGTTGGGTGCCCAGTTCATATCTTCCAAGTGGCGAGAAAAGTGGTAAAGTTGATTCGCGTCGTGCCACGACATTAAATGCGGCGCTTGGCGGGAGGCAACCTATCGTTTTCAAATCTTGTTATTAGACTTTTACTTTTGTAGGTTAGTTATATTTGTAGAACATTTTGATGTGTGTGTGTCTTAGAGTGTGGGGAAAGTTAAGAAAAAGTGTCTAAGCTTGCTCTTCCGCAGCAAACATAATGCGTTCGCATAGTGGTTATGCGGATCACATATTGGTCACAGAATGAGTCAGAAGTTTGTAAGCTTTGGTCGCTCAAAAATGCGGTGGAATGCCAAGTCTACGGACCACATACTGGTTATGCGACCGAAAATGCAATTGCACATTGGCCAAGCACATACCCATCATTTTTCAAATTTTGAGTTCATTTTTGAAATTTTCTTTTTTAGAATAGCTTAGTATATTATTTTTGACTAATCTGCCAAGTTTCAGATTTTTTGGAGTCGAATTGAGGAGTTTGAGGTGTTGGAACAAGCCAAAACAGTGGCTGCCAAGTTCTGCCCAGTAGAACTCTGGTTCAACCGCACCTGCGACAACATTTGTGCAGATGCGGCCTCGCAGAAGCGCTAGTTGGAGTGCAGATGCGGAAGCTTCGCAGAAGCGACTCATTAACCGCAACAGCATATGCGCAGAAGTAGTTAATTCCTCGCAAATGCGATGCATCGAGTAATTTTAAAGAGTCCATATCTTTCACCAGGTAATACCATCTCCATTTCAATCTCAACTCCCCAACCCAAAACCTTCTCTCATCTCACACGTTATTGCTCTTCACCACTGCTCTCACTCAAGTTTTCACACTCAGGAAACACATGTATCATCTTCAGCCCTCTCTTCTACTCCTCTCTTCTGCTTTTATTTTCTTTTCTTCTTCATCTCTTCTCCATGGCAGAATTCCCATAGCCCCGTTTCCTTCTGATTAGTATTAATATTAGGGGTGAGAAAACTGGTTGAATGTAATCGTGTGTGCTATTATTGTTGAAAATTATTTGGAGAAATCTGAGTACCTAATTTGTTCAAAACGGCATAACATTATCTATGCTTGTAATGTGTTCGACAAATTGTCCGAAAGAAATTTTGTTGATATGTACCTTAAAATCATGTTTAATCAAGTCGTATGTTCATGTAGTGCATGAGTACAAATTATGTGCCAAAATCATGTTTGGAATTGAAAAGAATCGGCAGTGATTAGCTTTTTCCCGCAGTCTACTAGTCTGATGGAGACCTCAGGGAGACCCTCAAACTAATCTTATTTTATCTTGATATTGTGCAGTGAGGATACTGCAATATTTTTAGTTGGGGGTGGCTTTAGAGAATATACTTTATTTGTACATTGATGCTTAACTTGTGCCCTTGCCGGGCTTATGCATTTGTATGGATATTGTGTGCCCTTGCTGGGCTTGTTCTACTTTTGTTTATCATGTGCCTTTGCCGGGCGTAGTTTGTGATTGGTGATATAATTGTGGATTAGTTGTTGTTGTTATTTTATTTTAATTTTCTTTATTTATTTTTATTTATTTATTTATTTTCTTTAGTAGTTTTTAGTTTATGTTATTTTTGTTCCTTTAGTATTAGTTGCTTTTGTTATTTTATTTTCTTTAGTAGTTTTTAGTTTATGTTATTTTTGTTCCTTTAGTATTAGTTGCTTTTGTTATTTTATTTTCTTTAGTAGTTTTTAGTTTATATTATTTTTATCTCTTTAGTAGTAATATACTTTTTAATAAATTTCCTTGGGTTTTCTTTATGCTACGGTTCTTTTCCGAGTAATATTTTTGTGTTGAATCATGTGACTTTTCCCTATGATGGATGGCGTGACGACTTTCTTAAGGGAATTAGTCTTGTTTTGTTATGTGGAGATGTTTGGATTATTTTATACTAATAAAATTAGTCTCTTGTATGTAAAGCGTAAATTAAGAATACCCCTCCGAATTTTGGTTGTAAATTGAAAGAAGTATGTTGCATGGGGAAGAATAATTTTTGTGATAACGTTTTGGCTCATTTTGTGACTCTTTGCCCACTAGTTGACATGATATTGCACAAATTATTCTTATTAAGAAGTGAAATTGATCCGTCTTGATTAGTTCATGTGCCATATGTGTTAGTTTTTGTTAAAAATAATTCTTGTGTTTACTTTTATCATCTAGAACTTGCCCGGTTGGTCTTTCAATACTAATGTTAAGTATGTTTGGTTGGAGGGATGAACTTAGGCATTCTTTGTGATATTTGAAAAAGCCTCTTTAGCCTTTCGAGCCTACCATTGCATTAATATTATTACTAGTTAGCCCAAGTTGAGCCTTTAACCTTTTCTTTGACTAACTCATTACAAACCTTTATCCTTTTTTGTGAAATAATTCGCTCTTTTGAACCCGTCCCTCCTTGAATGTTGAGAATGAAGCTAAAAGCTTGAGTTGGGGGGTGTTGGTGTTAATTGGGAAATGGTAAAGATGTATATTATGTGTAGAAGCAAATACCTCAAAGTTGTGTTAGATAAAGATACTCAAGCTCCAAAAGAAATAGTTGTATAAAAAAAATGGAGTCTTGAGAAAATTAGAGAGTACTTTAAGGTGGTTCTATGTTGGTAACTAGATGTCAATAAGGGCTTTGTGGTGTAAGAAGAAGCAAAGTGCAAAAAGAAAGGCAAATGTGAGTAGTGTTCAAGGAGGGTGTAGTCACTTGTATTCCAAATGCTTATCCTACCCTTCCCTAAGCCAACATTACAAGCTTAAAAAGTCATTACGGGATCTCCAACCGAATGTTCTTGAATAGGCGGCGAGTTAAATTAAGGGCAAGCTTATGGCATGATATTTTATAGCACTTAAAATTCTTTGTTGAGAGTGAGTGTCTTTGTGCATTTGTCGCTTGTATTGTTATTGTAAATATGGTAATTTTGGGACTTTCTTTCTTGTGAGGGCACATGGATTATGATGTATTGGTGACATTGATATATTCCAAAATGAGTAAATTGAGCATATGTAGTAGACAAGTGCTTTTGAGTCACTTCTTGAGGCTTGGTTGTTGTCATTTGATTATTTTGATACTCCATTGCATTCTTGAGATTGTTTTAAATAAGGGAGTTATTTGGTTGATGTTCACATGCTTGAGCCTAATTATTAGTACCAACCAAACTATAAGTGTTGTGCTTAATTGGAGAATGTGATTTGGAAATGACAGCGATGCTAATTGTGCATTGAATAGTAGAGCCTCATTGAATTTTTGGTTTTAATTTCCTTGAGGACAAGCAAAAACTTTAAGTTGGGGGTGTTGATGAGTGGTGATTTTACCATTTATCTTAGTCTATTTTCTTTAGTTTTTGTGACCTTTAATTATAAAATGAGGTGATTTATGGTGTGTATTGCTAGATTTTCAAGTAAATGAAGTCTTGAAGACAAGTGAAATTAAATGAAGTGGATTCGTGCAAAAAGAGTGAAAGGAGTGCAAAAATCTCTAGTGGAATTGCATCTGCGCAGAACCATCCGCATCTGTGGTCTCGCATTGGTCCACATTTGCGGAATAAGACTTGCAAGGCAGACATCACATCTGCGATTGAAGAACCGCTTCTGCGGTAGCGCTTCTGCGCTTGAAGACTGCCTCTGCGTGTGCGCTTCTACGTTCTTTTGGCCACTTCTGCGGAGTAGTATTTTCCACCAAAAATCGCTTCTGCGAATAGTTATCCGCATCTCCGGAATCGCACCTGCAAGGATTCTTCCGCAGGTGCAGTCAACGGGTTTCAGACCTGGGCAGTCTTGACAATTCACATTTTCTCCATTCCAAACCCATAAATACATGACCTAGTTTATTGAAAACATATCTTTGGCATATTTGGCATATCTTGGGATTATCTTTGACATCTCTTGACTAGAGAACACAAGTTTTGGAGCTAGGGTTCTTGCACACAAACTTGGGTCTTGAAGATTTGATACTTTTGGTTGAAAATTTCTTACCCATTTATGTTCAGTTTTTCATTTCCTTACTTTGTATTGAATATCTAAGTGTGTAGTACTTTTTCCAACACTTGAATCTTGTTTATAAGAATATTCATATTTAAAGTTTGGATTAAATATCTTGTTGTGCTTATGTATTGAACGATTTTTATTTATTATGAAGTGAGTTATTGTTTCTTTAATTATTCTTATTTTTTAATGTTTTCAAAGGGATTAGCTAACCCTAGGACTCGCCTATTTAATTCAAATTGACTTTGGAAAAGATAATTTGGGGTTGAGAAAGATTAATTAACAAGAACTTCTAGGTTTTCTTCCAAAATCCACAATTTCTATAAATGTTCATGTTAAAATTCATATGTAATTCATATATTTAACTCACAATGAGTAGGAATCACTTACCTTGTAAAAGATTATGCAAATCTCCCTTCAAAGAGCTTCCAAAATCGGCCAACCCAAGTGAAAAATGAGAGAAATGAGCTAAGTCTCGTATTAAATCCATGTTCTGCCCAGATCTTTCCATTTTGCAATCCCAGAAGTTCCCACGCGATCGCGAAGGCCAAACCAGCCTTGCACCAAAATTCCTTCATAGAGAATGCAAGCTCCCTCTCGCTATCGCCAAGCTCAACCTGCCCAAGCCTTCACAAATGCAAGCCCAGCTCCGCGATCGTGAAGGTCAAAACCTTCCGCCTTATAAAATCCCTTACGCGATCGCAATGAACAACCTTCTAAACCCAGGCCAGCCCCACTAACTCATCGTGTTTGTGACCATCACTACGCAAACGCAAAGCACAACCTGATCAAGCTCCATGATCGCGACACCCCTTTCGCGATCGCAAAGAATAAAGTCTTTACTAATCCACTTAACCCTTTGCAATTGTGACCCTACTTCTGCAATCGCGATGCATACCAAATACACCAAAAACCAACAGTTGCAAAACATAGAGAAATGATCCAAAACCACCACGAAATGCACCTGAGGTCCCCTGGACCACGTACAATCACACCAACAAGTCCCAATACCTCATTCAAACTTATCTAGAGGCTCGAAATGCCACGAATAACATTAAAATCATAAATCGACAATCAAAACCCTTCTTTTAACTTTCAAACCTTCAAACTTTGTCGAACGCATTCGGATCACACTTAGACATTCCGGATCACGACAAAACTTCACATAGAATTTTTAATCATCAAAATGAACCTTTCCAAGGTCCTGTAACACCACCCAAAGTCCGATAATACTGGAATCCACTCCAAGTCAAACTTAGCAAATTTTAAAACCTTAAAAATACAAACTTCCGACATTAAGCGCTGAAACGCTCCCAGACCATTCGATACTCAACCCACACATACGCCCAAGTCCAAAATCACCTTACGAACATTCAAATATTGATCCCGAGGTCATTTACTTAAAAGTCAAACCTTAGTCAACTCTTCCAACTTAAAGCTTCCTAATTGAGAATTATTCTTCCAAATCAACTCCAAACTTCTCGAAAATCAAAACCAACCACACGTACAAGTGATAACACATAAAGTGAATCTACTCAAGGTCTCAAACTATTTACGATATGCTAGAGCTCAAAATGACTGATCGGGTCATTACAGATAGTCGTAGGGTTATTCCCAAAATAATTAAGTCATCAACATATACCAAAACATTTATGTGAACATTACCCTTTTTGCAGAGTAAAAAGCGAGTTGTCAGAAAGAATTCATAGTCTTCTAGAGCAGTGAATAACTTAGAAAATCAATATCGTGGTGCATGTTTCAATATACAAAGAGTTTTTCAATTCAGCATGCCTTCCTTGGACTTGCCTCCTAAAATCCAGGAGGTAGTTTCATGCACGCCTCTTCTTCGAGATCCCGTGGACGAATACATTTTGCATATCCATTTGGTGCAACTTGTGCCTTACAGCCGCAACTTCCAAAAATGTGCGTATAGTCACCATCTTATCTACGGGAGCAAACATCTTAGTATAGTCAATACCTTTCACTTGATGATTGTCGAAAATAATTAGACGAGCCTTATACCGTTCAATAGTACCACAAGAGTGTTGCTTTATTTTGTAATCCACCTGCAATCAAGAGCTTTCTTATTAGAGAGCGGATCTTCTATTACCCATGTCACATAACAATATGATGGACCGAAAGAAGAAGTCATTTGATATGGTCCCCATAAATAAGAATGAATCAATTCAAGAATACGAGAAGCTCTAAAATTACTCAAAGAAAATTTATCTCTTCTTTGCTTTTCTCGATGAAATACATCCAAATTTTATTCAAAACATCACTACTTCTTCTAAAATCTATAAAATAAATTAATTTGTTAACTTGTAGAGAGGGATGTCCCAATTGCTTGTTCCAAAAATCTAATGAGCTTACAACTTTCGCCTTTAGATGTTGTATCCGTAGTTGGTTCTAGAAATAATGGAGTCCATCTCTCTATTCACCTGCTCCAATCAACATCCTCTATATGCGTTCCTATATAAGACACAATTTTTTAGTGAATAGAATAAAACAATCTGAGTGATCTATAAATTACGACATAGAAATCAAGTTGCACTTAAGTCGGGCACATAAAGAACGTTTTTCTGGACCAAATTCCCATCAAGTCTAGTCAAACCCTCGTTGGTAGCTATAGTGCTTCTCCCATCAAGTAGAATAACCAGACACTTTGGTATTTTTCGTAAATTATGCAAAATATTCAATCTACCTGTCATATGATTAGACCCTATTGTTGATGATCCAAGAGATATGTTTATACTTACCAGTCAACTTCTTACCTGAACTTAACTTTTGGTTATTCAACATAGCAACAAGGGTTTGCTACTGCTTGTTGCTCAAACTTGGAGGTCTAGATTTTTCTGCTTTCACCATGGCTTCGGGAGGATTGCCTCCTCCTACGGCTTGTGCAGTGTTCACATACGGTCGCATGCATCCCCCATTTATTCTAACCCTTTGTTATTATTGTTGTTCTCTTTCATGTCTGCCAACCTTCCCCTCACCACGAGGACATTCTCTCCACCAATCTAAATACCCACTTAGTGGAAACAATTTCCCATTCCTTCATTACGAGCTCTGTAGGAAGTACTGCCTTGTACGACAAGGGTCATCATTTCACCATGCTTGTCAGCTCCTCCTACCATGGTATTTACCCGTTCATTGTACCAATTTTGAGTAGACCCTGAGCCATCAGATTTAGTCTCACTGTACCATACAAGGTCTCATCCAACCTAATAAGAAAGAGATGCACCTTATCCTCTTCCCTTTTCTTTTCTAACACAATACCAAGTTCACACATACATTTCCCGAACTTGCAAGTCAGAATCTGCTCGAAGTTAGCAAGTTCTTCCCAAAACTTTGTCAATCTTTCATAGTAATTATCTATGATCATACTCTTCTGTTCGTATTCAGCAAGTTCAGCCTTCAATTGTTGTATGTTTGGATCATTAAACACAGAAAATCGTTCTCTAATACTTGACCACAAATCTTCAACTACTTCCATATGTGATATGATCGAACACATAGTGGGTCCGATTGTGTTCTGTATCTAGTACATCAACAACGAGTTGATAGTCCATCAATCTTCAATATCTAGAGATTGCTCATTATGTCTCTTGATTGTTCCGTCTATAAACATAAACTTCGTTCTCTCCCTCAAGGCGGTCCTCAGGGACAGAGCCCATTCATAATAGTTCTCCTTTCAGTTTCACTTGCGTTATCAATATTTTAGGTTTGTCATTCGAGGTTATATAATAAAGAGAGATTATATTTCTCGGGTTTGTTCCATCACTAGCACTGCTCATGCTTGGACTGCTTCCCTTACTAATGTTCTCCGGCCATGAGTATGATGGTCTAAGACCGTGGCTCCAATGCCATGCCATAATTCAAAGAGAATTAGCCTTGGAGAGGAAGGAAAAGTGTGCTTCTTCCATTGATATTGAAGAGTATATATACAAATTAACAAATAACTCTATAATCCCTAACAAAAATGGAAAAGATTACAACAAAATCTAGTTTACTAGTTTAATACAAACACTAAATATTTACACAACCTCTTATTCTGCGACTGGCATATTAGTTATGCTAGTCGCATATCAGTTCTACGATTCACAGACTTTCTCATAAATTGCTCTAGATATAGGGATATTTTAGACAACTCTACGATTAATTTGCGGCTTGTTAGTTTACAGCTATATATATAGTGTAGTCTTGTCCTACATTGGAATAGGAGTAGTATGTCCTTGTATAGTATAGCTATAAATAATGACCTCTTGTATTGTATTGAACATCCAATATCAATAATATATTTTTTCCTGTGCTTTCTCACATGGTATCATAGCAATTGTGAGAGATTTATCGCTGTGCATAAATTCCAGCGATTCCGGGAAGAGAAATCAGTCAGCGGAAGGCCGTTTTGCGTCTGCTTCATCTCCGTCAGTGTTGTGCAAAATCCAACACTACCATAAGAGTCGTCACTGTCCGGCGACCAAATCCCAGTTAAAATCTCCTGCAACAGCCTCCTCACGCGCCTCCATGCGCCACCAGAAGCTCACACGCGTGAGCTCACGTGCTGGCGCGTACGACCACTTCCGGCCATTTTTTAAAAAAACTTCATTCAGAATAGTTTGGTCGCCTGGTAATTCTGATCCTACCCCTACTATTGTCATTTCATTCCGACCACTTTGAGTTTTTTCCGGCAGCTACAGTACTATTCTGACAGCTACAGTAAGATTCCAGCAGCTACGATATTTCATTATTCTGTTTCTATGTTTCCTTACTCTATTTCAGTGGATTACAGTTGATTCTTTCTCTTATTTGGTAATACTTTGCAACGATGTCTTTGGGATTTGATTCTTTTGGGTCTAGAAACATGAGTTCTGGAAGCTCTAGTGTTATTATTACCTCTGAACCTTTAATAGGAGGTTCAAACTACTTAGCTTGGGCTTCATCTGTCGAGTTGTGGTGTAGAGTCCAAGGTGTTCAAGATCATCTAATCAAACAGTCTAGTGAAGGAGATGAAAAGGCAATAGCACTTTGGGAGAAGATCGATGCTCGGTTATGTAGCATCTTGTGGCGGTCTATTGATTCCAAGTTGATGCCCTTGTTTTGTCCATTCTAGACATGTTATTTGGTTTGGGCAAAGGCACGCAGCTTATACACTAATGACATATCTTGCTTCTATGATGTGATATCGCGGATGAAAAACTTAAAGAAGCAGGAATTAGATATGTCTACTTACTTGGGTCAAGTACAGGCAGTCATGGAGGAATTTGAGAAGTTGATGCCAGTTTCTGCAAGTGTTAAAAACAACAAGAGCAGTGACAGAAGATATTTTTCGTTCTTACCCTTGCTGGACTTCCTAATGATCTTGATTCAGTAGCGACCATATTTTGGCTAGGCCGACTGTCCCGATAGTTGATAAATTATTCTCTTGATTACTCTGACTTGTTGCAGCACCAAGTCACCCAGTGATCTCATCACAGATACTTGATTCCTCTGTTCTTGCATCCCAGACAGTGGATGTTCGGTCATCTCAAACTATGGAGCATAGACGAGGAGGAGGTTGTTTTGGAAGATCTAGACCCAAGTGTTCTTATTGTCACAAACTTGGACACACTCGTGAAATGTGCTATTCCTTATATCATCGTCCACCCAAAAATGCTTGCATTGCTCAGACCGAGACTACAGGTAATCAGGGATTTGTTTTTATCTAAAGAAGAATATAATGAGATTCTTCAGTATCGAGCAAGTAAGCAGACATCTCCACAAGTAGCCTCAATTGCTCAGACTAATACTTATGTTACTGGTAATTCTTTTGCTTGTGTTTCCCAGTCTAGTACTCTTGGCCCATGGGTCATGGACTCAGGCGCTTCTGATTACATCTCTAGTAATATATCATTTTTGTCAAATATTGTATATTCACAGTCTCTTCCCACTGTTACTTTAGCCAATGGATGTCAAACTAAGGCAAAAGGAGTTGGACAAGCTAATCCCTTGTCTTCTATCACCCTAGATTATGTTCTTTATGTCCCTGGCTGTCCTTTTAGTCTTGCATATGTTAGTCATTTGACTCGTGCCCGCCATTGTGGTATATATTTTATTGACAATTCTTTTATTATGCAGGATCGCAGTACGGGACAGACAATTAGTACAAGACGTAAATCAGAAGGTCTTTACTACCTTAACTCACTTACTCCTTTCACAACATGTCTAGTTACAGATCCTCTAGATCTAATCCACTGACGTTTAGAACATCCGAGTTTATCCAAACTTCAGAACATGGTGCCTAGTTTATCTAGTTTGTCTACATTAGATTGTGAGTCATGTCAGCTTAGGAAACATAGCCAAGCCTCCTTTTCGCATACTGTTGAGAGTCATGCAGAGTCTGTCTTCTCCTTAGTTCATTCTGATATATGGGGTCCTAGTAGAGTCAGTTCATTGATGGTATTTCTATATTCCAGAGTTTTTGTGCTGAAATCAAAAACCAATTTGGTGTTTCTATTCGCATTTTTCGTAGTGATAATGCCTTAGAATATTTATCTTCTCAGTTTCAGCAGTTTATGACTTCTCAAGGAATTATTTATTAGACATCTTGTCCTTATACCCCTCAACAAAATGGGGTTGCTGAGAGAAAGAATAGGCACCTTATTGAGATTGCTCTGTCATGCCCCAAAATCGGTGAGCGCGACCGGCGCTCAACCGAGTGAACCCGGTCGAGCAAGCCTATTAGATTTTCTTCTACCCAAACTTATCCATGAATAAATAGGATACACATTTTCGTTAATTAGGCAACAAGATGATCATGTATGCAATACCAACTTCTTACCATAAGTTTCATCATTTTTAAAGTCTCAAATGGACAAGTAATACAACCACAACATAACGTTTGACTTTCCCAGCACCAATATACAACCCACACTATGTCTACGGAGCCTCTAATAGATACAAAAGAGTACTATGATAATGCCGGCAACAAAACCCCGGCTATACCTCAAACACAATACACGAGGAACAAAAGATACATGACCCCGAAACGAAGTGGGGCTCACCAAGTCAACTGGGAAGAGGATGTACTGCTGTCACTAATCAATGTCTCCTGCTGTGGAACCACCTGCATCCATTGAAGATGCAGCGCCCCCGGCAAAAGGGACGTTAGTACATATGGAATAGTATTAGTATGAATGACAAAACACCCTCTTAATAGAATGATAAATAATACAAAAATGAATAACATAATATCAATGTAAGCCTTAAACAACACCAAACCTCAATTTAGGATCAAGACAGAGTTCAAATTAATTTCCATATCTCACAGTGGGAGATTTTTAGTATCGATATACCATTGTTCACAATACCATTATTTACAATACAAATAACACCGTACTCTCAGCACGGAGTCCAATCACGACCCGATCGGCTAGGCTATCTCATTAGAGACATCAACCACAATTACTCTCAATATCAATACCACCGTCTTTAACACATAGTCCGATCACGACCCGATCGGCTAGGCTATCCATTAGGGATATCGACCACAATTACTCTTTCAATTACAATTTCCAGCACAATCACCACCATGTGTGAGGCATGGTATTCGATCATGACCCGATCGGCTAGGCTTTCTTATTCGAGACATTAACCTTTTTATACCAATCATCACATTTCATACTTCTTTCACATCTTTTCATTTCATTGGCACTAATGGCCATAATTATAAAATCATTTGTGGCACATTGGTCGTATTTAGTATTTCAGGCTCACCTTTTCACTTTCTAATATCAACATCATCAACAACAACAATAACATTTCAAATCAAGGCATGTAGTACATATTTGAGCAATTAAGGATCTAAGTCACATAGAGATTCTTCACAAACTTTGGCATAATAGCCTTCGTTTGAACTTGACTTGAAGTCGAAATATTATTAATGCACAACTCATACTTGAACATATCCTCAATTGGTAACATAACATGAATAAAGCATTTAGGATACTTATTAAACATATATCTTTCAATACAAACTTACTCGGAATAGCCGATTTTATCATGAACCACTTGGGTCTTACATAAATTACATGAATATCGTGGGATTCAATTCTAAGAGAAGAGTTTAGCCAACATACCTCAATGGAGCTTCCTTAATGTAAGGCCCCATAAAATTTTGCAAAAGAAAATAATATTTTGTGGTGCCGAATTGGTCTTACGTATTGAGCGCTGCGGCTCGGACTTCATTTTTGTGTTTTTAAAACCTGACCCTACTTCGTTAAATACACATTTTGTGCCATTTTTGAGATATAATCTGACATTTTAGAGTGAGAGGGAGTGCCCTAGAGTGAGAAGGTGCTCTTCAATAATTGTTCTTCAATTCTTGCTCAAGTTTTGAAAAATTAAGAAGGCAAGCTCATTAGGTCTTCATCCTAGAGGTAAGATTCTACACCCTATGCCCTAATTTCGAAATCATCTGAAAATGGTTAATTAGCAAGATAATTTTTAGGCATGAGAGCTGATTATTTTACATGGATATGATATCAAGGGGTGTAGGAAGATAGTTGAACTAAGCATGGTAAAGATTGGGTTGTGGGATGATGGAATCCTTCATAAAAGGACCTTAAAACCTTGTGCACACCTAGTGTTTGATAAAATGCTCAAATGAGCTAGAACCACGATCATCTTCCTAATTTTGATTCAATTTATTATGTTTCTAAAATAGATTGAAGTTGCTAAGAATTCCGAAATGTTTTAGAGTTTAAGGAAGCTCAATTGAGGTATGTTGGCTAAACTCTTATCTTAGAATTAAATCCCACGATATTCATGTAAATTATATAAGTCCCGAGTGATTCAGTATGAAATTAGCTATTCTGAATAAGATTGGGTTGAAAGATATATGTTCAACAAGCATCTCAAATGCTCTATTCATGTTATGTTACCAATTGAGGATGTGTTAAAATATGGAATGTGCATTAATAATGTTTTGACTTTAAGTCAAGTTTAAATGAAGGCTATTATGCCAAATTTTGTGAAATATCTCTATATGCATTAGACTCTAAATTGCTCACATGTGTCCTACACACTTTGATTTGAATTGTGTTTGTTGTTGATGATGAGGATGATATTTGAAATTGATAAGGTGAGCATGAAATACTGAATATGGCCAACGTGCCAAGAATGATCTTATAATTATGGCCAATAGTGCCAATGAAATGAAAAGATGTGAAAGTATTATGAAATGCGCTGATTGATATAAAAAGGTTGATGTCTCAAATAAGACAGCCTAGCCGATCAGGTCGTGATTGGACACCATGCCGCACACATGGTGGTGATTGTGCTGGAAATTATAATTGAAATTGTGATTGTGGTCAATGTCTCTAATGGATAGCCTAGCTGATCGGGTCGTGATCGGACTCTGTACTGAGAATACGGTAGTACTAGTATTGTGGACAATGGTATATCGATACTAAAAATCTCCCAATGTGAGATATGGAAATTAATTTGAACACTGTCTTGATCCTAAATTGAGGTTTGATATTAATTAAGGCTTTCATTGATATTATGATAATTTTATTTGTATTATTTGTCATTCTATTGAGACGGTGTTTAGTTATACATACTAGTGCTATTCGACAGTACTAACGTCCCTTTTGCCGGGGGCGCTGTATCTTTCAATGGATACAGGTGGTTCCATATCAGGAGATATTGGTCAGTGATAGCAGTGCACCTTCTTCCCAGCTGACTTGGTGAGCCCCACTTCATTCCGGGGTCATGAATCTTTTGTACTTTGTGTATTCTATTTGAGGTATAGCTGGAGCCTTGTTGCCGACATTATCATTGTACTCTTCTTTATATATAGAGGCTTCGTAGACATAGTGTGGGTTGTGTATTGGTGCTGGGAAAGACAAACTATTCTATGTTGTAGTTGTATTACTTGTCTATTTGAGACTTTAAAAACAATAAAACTTATGGTAAGAAATTAGTAATTGCAGACATGACCACTTTATTATTTAATTAAGGAAAACAGATATTCTCTTTATTCATGAATGAGTTTGGGAAGAAGGAATCTAACAGACTTTCTCGGTCGGGTTCACTCGGTTGAGCGCCGGTCGCACTAATCGGTTTTGGGGCGGGACACTTAAACTCTAAAATATTTTGGAATTCTTAGCAACTTCAATCTATTGTAGAAATATAACAAATTGAACCAAAATTAGGAAAATGATCATGGTTCTAGCTCATTTGAGCATTTTATCAAACACTAGGTGTGCATTAAGGTTTCAAGGTCCTTTTTATGGAGGATTCCATCATCCCACAACCCATTCCTTACCATGCTTAGTTCAACAATCTTCCTATACCCCTTTATAACACATGCATGCAAGATGGACAACTCTTATGCCCAAATATTATCTTACTAATTACTCAATTCTAGACAAAATTCGAAATTGAGGGTTAGGGTGTAGCATCTTACCTTTAGGATGAAGACCTTGTGGGTTTGCTTTGTTAATCTTCCAAGATTTGAGCAAAGATTGATGAAAATTAGCCTAGGTTTCCTCTCTCTCTCTCTCTCTCTAAGACACTCTCCCTTCTCTCTAAAACATCAGAATATTTGCTCAAAAATGATTCTTTTCGTGTATTTAACGAAGTAGAGTCGGGTTATAAAAATTCAAAAATGAAGCTCCGGAACAAGGTCTGCGATCGCATATGCGATCGTATAATCGATATGCGGACCGCATATCAGCCGCATAATTTGTGTCCAAAACTTGCAAAAATCTGCCTGGATCTATGGTCATTATGCAGCCCGCAGACCTATTCTGCGGTAGCATAGTCGACCGTAGAATGGCATCCAAAACTGCCCCTCTCCTACCTCACTCTGCGGCCATTATGCGGTCCGCAGAGTGATTCTGCGGTCGCACAATGGACCGCAGAAACGCATTTCTCTACCAAAAATTTTCCTTTATTCCTCAGTGCATTGTTTAACCCTAATCCTCATTATGTCGGTTTGAGTTATCATCCTCTGTCATCTCCCCATTATGCTTTTATATCTTCTTTGTCCTCGGTTTTCATCCCTAAGTCTATAGGTGAAGCGTTGTCTCATCCAGGATGGCGACAGGCTTTGAGTGACGAGATGTCTACTTTACATACAAGTGGTACTTGGGAGCTTGTTCCTCTTCCCTCAGGTAAATCTAATGTTGGTTGTCGTTGGGTTTATGTAGTCAAAGTTGGTCCCAATGGCCCGTCTTGTTGCCAAAGGATATACTAAGATATTTGGGCTTGATTATAGTGATACCTTCTCTCCCGTAGCTAAAGTGGCTTCAGTCCACCTTTTTCTATCCATGGCGGCAGTTCGTCATTGGCCCCTCTATCAGGTTGACATTAAAAAAACCTTTCTTCACGGTGATCTTGAGGATGAGGTTTATATGGAGCAACCACCTAGTTTTGTTGCTCAGGGAGAGTCTCGTGGCCTTGTATGTCGCTTACGTCGGTCACTTTATGGTCTAAAGCAGTCTCCTCGAGCCTGGTTTGGTAAGTTCAGCACGGTTATCCAGGAGTTTGGCATGATTCGTAGTGAAGCTGATCACTCTGTGTTTTATCGGCACTCTGCTTCAAGTCTCTGTATTTATCTGGTAGTCTATGTTGATGATATTGTTATTACTGGCAATGATCAGGATGGTATTACCAATCTGAAGCAGCATCTCTTCCAGCACTTCCAAACTAAGGATCTAGGCAGATTGAAGTACTTTCTAGGTATTGAGGTTGCCCAGTCTAGCTCAGGTATTGTTATTTCTCAAAGAAAATATGCTTTAGACATTCTTGAGGAGACGGGGATGATAGGTTGCAGACCNCTGTATTTATCTGGTAGTCTATGTTCATGATATTGTTATTACTGGAAATGATCAGGATGGTATTACCAATCTAAAGCAGCATCACTTCCAACACTTCCAAACTAAGGATCTAGGCAGATTGAAGTACTTTCTAAGTATTGAGGTTGCCCAGTCTAGCTCAGGTATTGTTATTTCTCAAAGAAAATATGTTTTAGAACATTCTTGAGGAGACAGGGATGATAGGTTGTAGACCTGTTGACACTCTGATGGATCCAAATTCTAAACTTCTGCCAGGACAGGGGGAGCCGCTTAGCGATCCTGCAAGCTATAGGCGGCTGGTT
>AWOL01S0000693.1:52941-67631 GCA_000715115.1 Nicotiana otophora
ATTTTCTCTCCCGAGTTCAATCCTAGATTCGTAGATAGTATTCAATTGGTGATCAAGCAATCAAATAACTAAGCGCAAGATTGAATAAATAAACCAATATGATAAACTAATAAGAACAACTTAAGCTTCAAACTACAACGTTCATGTAGCACCCAAAACTCTAGAACTAATAAACTATGAGATTAAAGGAAAAGAAGAGAAGAAAAACTAGTTAGAAGCCTCCTCCAAGCGTGATGTTCTTGCCTCCGGTCGCAAAACTCCCCGGTCGCCAAACTCTCCGGTCACCGAAACCTCCCCCCAAGTGTGATTTTTAGGTCTATTTATATGTGTAGGAAAAGACCTAAACGTGTAGGTCAAGTCCTAGTCAAACCCGGAAACGAATTAAGTCTTCAAAATTCGGATTGGACCTGGCCCCAGGCTTGGCGTCGCCAGCCTAACCCCAGCTCCAGCCTGACCTTTTCCTTGCAACACCGGCCTAAAGCCAACTTCAGCCTGGCCTTTGCCTTGCAATGCCAGCCTAAAGCCAGCTTCAAGCCTGGCATCACTAAGTTCTCTCATTCAATGCTCCCACACATGCTTTTGACTTGTAGGTCTCCCTTTTCTTCTACTTTCATCTCCAATTCACCTATATATAAAATGGACCCTATTACACGCAAATAAGGTGTACTTTATCATTAAAATATATAAAACTGCAAGGCAAATAATGTGTTAAACCATTAATTATAGTCACACATCAATACCCCACACTTAAATATTGATCGTCCTCGAGCAATCAAAGTACACTTATAGACATAATCTATTAAGCAATTCCCTTAACTTATTATGCCAAGAATCTTTAAAATAGACTAAGCACAAGGGTGTAACATCTTCACCTCAAGATTTGACTCACAAGTACCATGCATTATCTCACAATTCACTCACTTACTCTAACATATAGGTCAATGACATTACCTTTCCTTCATGAATCAAGTGCCCTCACACAACAAAAGAGTGTAGTTCCGCACACAATAAAATTTTAAGAACAATCAGGAACTCAATTTAGAAGGAATTCACTCACTCTCAGAAATAACATTCATATGCTACAAAAGATGCACCATAGGCTTGCCCGTAGTGTAATACTCAAGTAATCGAGCTCATTCAATCTAAGATCAAGTAGGACTTTCATTGGTTGTAATGTAGGTTGTGGGTCGGATAGGATACATTTGGATATAAGAGTGACTATACCTCCCTAAGCACTTTAATACATACACTTTAACATTTAACCCCACACTTATGTCAAACCATAACTCCACCTTCACATCAATGTATATTAACTCCATACTTCTTTAAGCACAATTACATCAAGAGTTACCACTATCAAGGAATATTTTTCACAACAATACAACTTCTTCGTTTTTTCTTTTCTTTTCTTTCTTTTTCAATTCAAGTGGATTTTCTTATTTTATTTTTTTCAAAACACTGCAGCTTTCTCCTTATTTCATTAGTTCCACTCAAAAGCCAAATCAACCACCCCACACTTTAACTTTTATAAAGTTCATAACAATTCAAGTGCTCATGAGAGGTGAAAAGGTTCAAATAGATGGTTAATTCAAACAAATGAGTAAGGCTTGTAATGTGGTTGCCAAAGAAACAAGATTACAGGCTCAAAGGGGTTAACTATGATACATAACAATAAGGCAGGTAAATTATATAACTTGTTCAACAAAGAAACACCTATATCACTTCCAAGACTGAACAAAACTACTATTTCGCCTTGCAAACACACGGGGCAAGTTCTAAACATCAAATGCAATGCACAAAATTACACACAAACCTCACACACACATGGCACATAACTCACTCAGGATTGGACTTGTCAAGATACTCTTGTCAAAGCTGTTAAGCAAAGTTAAGATTATATAATTTAAGGTACTTATACAAGAGTCAAAAACTGAGCCTAAGCGTCACAACCAAAGTATTCACTATTCTCAAGGCATAAAAAAGTCAAGAAAAATTGCTTCAATTCAATTCACATCACCATGGCTCCTCTCCTAAAAAAATAATAAAACTACCTTCACCCGATTCAAATAAAACCCTTGGAAAAGAACCGCGGCACAAAGAAAAACCAAGGGGAGATTATTACACTACCTAATAAAAGAAAATCTTTTTATCTTTTTTCTTTTAACTTAAAACCCTCAAGAAACCTATTGAATGTGATCCATCATCGGGAGAAGTCAAATTTTTCCACTTTTTTTATTTATTTATTTATTTTACTACAACTAAGCTAAGATAGCACAGAAAATTACCCAGATAATCTCCTCACCCCACACTTAAAATTGTGCAATGTCCTCAATGCACACTATAAATAATAAGAGGGCAAAATAGACTTCCTGGTAGGCCAAAGGCCGAAGAATTAGCAGCTTACGGGATACTCAGACTTCTCTCGGGTATGGTCCTTTATGCGGGTACCTCACACTCAGTTTCAACCACATGCTCGCACTCGCCTTTCCTACAAAATACAAAAACAACACTACAAAAAGAAAAACACAGTAAAAAAAATAAACAAGAAAAAAAATAAAATTGGGTTGCCACCCAACAAGCGCTTGATTTAACGTCGCGGCACGACGCCATCACTTTCACCACTTTTCCTTCCACTTTGAGGATATGAATTGCGCAACCAATTTTGCATCAACCTTTCTATTATGTTCTTGGGGCGGTGGTGTGAATACAAAAGAACCAAGCAATAGATGTGGCATCTTGCACTTCTTAGCCTTTAAGTGAGGGATGTCATTTTGTCTCCTTGGCATGGAAAATTTCAGGATATAAGCACTTTGTTCCTCATCTATTGACTTCTCCATATGCTCGACTGGATCAATTCCCATGTCACCAACCAAACACAATGTTGAAAAGTGTTTAGAATGAGGTCCAATACGCTCCAACTCCAAAATTGCATTATTTTTGACATCCTCTATTCTGAACTCTTCGTCAACCTTGACATCATTAATAATATTTTGGTCGAATAGTTGGAATTCCTCTTTCCACTCCACATGTTGGCCAGTATCCACAAAAATTGATTGTAGGGCATCAGACGCCTCAACCTTTTTATTCAATTAAGCCTGCAGGTCATGAATATCTGAGCTAAATTGGTCTATCTATTGCCTAAGCTCAGTTCTTTCGTCTATCAGTTGTTCTGCAATATTTGACAAACCATTACGTAGAACCCCATGAAATTTTACCAGTTGAGCTTGTTCTTCTAGCCAAGATTGGCTCACGATATCTGCTTCTTCAAAGTAATCTTCTTATGGGAACTCGCTTTTTTCGTCGAGTTGAGGTTCTTCTTGGAAATTGGTCATTAATTTGTCCATTCTAGCCTGGAGTCTTTTGATCGCTAAGGTGTCAATAACTTGTTGCTCGGTTACTTGGTTTATCATGTCCATAATAGCCTTTTGATTTTCATCTTGTTGCTCGACTACTTGCCCCATTATGTCCATAATACGAGCATCATGTTCCATATCCTTCACTTCATTGCTCCTATCAAACTCATAAACATTATTAGAAATATTATAATAAGAGCTCTGAGACGGATAATAAGGATTAGGACAACCATCCCAATGGACACCTTGACAACCACACATATTACAAATATTCCACACATAAGATTGAGATGCACAATTTTGCAACAAGTGTGGTCCTCCACAATATGGACAAGGATCACCATAATAAGAATAACCAGTATTCGACCAATTATCATTCCAAGATGTCATGTCAACAAAGAAAATAAAATATTAAATTAAGATAAAAATAAAAAAATAAAAACTTGAATAGACAAAAAGTAAAAATCCAATCTAGTAGAATAGTTAATTTCTAAGTCCCCGGCAACGGCGCCAAAAACTTGTTACTCCCAAACGCACATGCAAGTATACGTGGTCGATAAGTAATATAGGATTGTAAGTCCAGATATCGTACCCACGGGGACTTGTGATTAACTATCAACTAAATTAAACCAAACAATTAATCTATTCAAGTAAATCGTAACGTATAAATATTTAATTAAAATTAATCTGGAATAGTAAATAAAGTGATTAAAGAAAACAACGACAAGCTTAAATACAAATTCAATGTGAGTGAATATTCTAGAGCTATGGGTTAGCTAACAATCCCGTTGAGTTTTTCACTTAAATCGTCTAATTAATTTATCTGGTTTATTGGTTGACAGGGTTAATATTGCTCGTAGCCTTCTCCCGAAGTACAACTCACTTATTCAAGCTAATCTAACACCTATATTCCTGTGGAATTAGAATTAACAAGAATACATAAATAATTCCTTTATAGTAACCAAGCAAGGCGATTAGGTATATTCCTATCCTAACCGCAAATCACCCCCCCCCCCCCAGAGTTAAGATCTTGCTCTACTCAATCTTATATGCAATCTAGAATTCCCTCTCCCGAGTTCAATCCTAGATTCATAGATATTATTCAATTGGTGATCAAGCAATCAAATAACTAAGCACAAGATTGAATAAATAAACCAATATGATAAACTAATAAGAACAATTCAAGCTTCAAACTACAACGTTCATGTAGCACCCAAAACCCTAGAACAAATAAACTATGAGATTAAAGGAAAAGAAGAAAAGAAAAACTATTTAGAAGCCTCCTCCAAGCGTGATGTTCTTGCCTCCGGTCGCAAAACTCCCCGGTCGCCGAAAACTCCCCCCAAGTGTGAGTTTTAGGTCTATTTATATGTGTAGAAAAAGACCTAAACGTGTAGGTCAAGTCCTAGTCAAACCCGAAAACGAATTAAGTCTTCAAAATTTGGATTAGACCTGGCCCCAGGCCTGGCGTCGCCAGCCTAACCCCAGCTCCAGCCTGGCCTTTGCGTTGCAACGCTGGCCTAAAGCCAACTTCAGCCTGGCCTTTGCCTTGCAACGCCAGCCTAAATCCAGCTTCAAGCCTGTCGTCGCCAGGTTCTCTCATTCAATGCTCCCGCACACGCTTTTGACTTGTAGGTCTCCCTTTTCTTCTACTTTCATCTCCAATTCACCTACATATAAAATGGACCCTATTACACGCAAATAAGGTGTACTTTATCATTAAAATGTATAAAACTGCAAGGCAAATAATGTGCTAAACCATGAATTATAGCCACACATCAATACCCCACACTTAAATATTGATCGTCCTTCTAGCAATCAAACTACACTTATAGACACAATCTATTAAGCAATTCCCTTAACTCATTATGCCAAAAATCTTTAAAATAGACTAAGCACAAGGGTGTAACATCTTCACCTCAAGATTTGACTCACAAGTACCATGCATTATCTCACAATTCACTCACTTACTCTAACATATAGGTCAATGACATTACCTTTCCTTCATGAATTAAGTGCTCTCACACAACAAAAGAGAGTAGTTCCACACACAATAAATGTTTAAGAACAATCAGGAACTCAAGTTAGAAGGAATTCACTCACTCTCAGAAATAACATTCATATGCTACAAAAGATGCACCATAGGCTTGCTCGTAGTGTAATACTCGAGTAATCGAGCTCATTCAATCTAAGATCAAGTAGGACTTTCATTGGTTGTAATGTAGGCTGTGAGTCGGGTAGGATACATTTGGATATAAGAGTGACTACACCTCCCTAAGCATTTTAATACATACACTTTAACATTTAACCCCACACTTATGTCAAACCATAACTCCACCTTCACATCAATGTATATTAACTCCATACTTCTTTAAGCACAATTACATCAAGAGTTACCACTATCAAGGAATATTTTTCACAAAAATACAACTTTTTCTTTTTTTCTTTTCTTTTCTTTCTTTTTCAATTCAAGTGGCTTTTCTTATTTTATTTTTTTCAAAATAGTGCACCTTTCTCCTTATTTCATTAGTTCCACTCAAAAGCCAAACCAACCACCCCACACTTTAACTTTTACAAAGTTCATAACAATTCAAGTGCTCATGATAGGTGAAAAGGTTCAAATAGATAGTTAATTCAAATAAATGGGTAAGGCTTGTAATATGGTTGCCAAAGAAACAAGATTACAGGCTCAAAGGAGTTAACTATGATACATAATAATAAGGTGGGTAAATTATATAACTGGTTCAACAAAGAAACGCTTATATCACTTCCAAGACTGAACAAAACTACTATTTCGCCTTGCAAACACACGGGGCAAGTTCTAAACGTCAAATGCAATGCACGAAATTACACACAAACCTCATATACACATGGCACATAACTCACTCAGGATTGGACTCATCAAGATACTCTAGTCAAAACAGTTAAGCAAAGTTAAGATTATACAATTTAAGGTACTTATACAAGAGTCAAAAACTGAGCCTAAGCGTCACAACAAAGTACTCACTATTCTCAAGGCATAACAAAGTCAAGAAATATTGCTTCAATTCAATTCACATCACCATGGCTCCTTTCCTAAAAAAACAATAAAACTACTTACACCCGGTTCAAATACAATCCTTGAAAAAGAACCATGGCATAAAGAAAAACTAATTGAATGAGTTGTTTAATTTTTGTAAATTTTGTCGGGTTCCGAGGTGCGGGCCCGGGTTGGGCTTTTGGTCGATTTTGGGCTTTTGATTCAAGATTTGATCTTTTTCGATCGGGATTGATTCCTTTAGCATTGTTTGATGTACTTGAGTTGTTTTTGGTTAGTTTTGAGCCGTTCGGAGTTCAGAACGTGCGGAATGGCATTTTTGGAGCATCGCTTGGCTTGCTCGGTGTTGGAATTGGCTTGTTCGAGGTAAGTAACTCTTCTAAACTTAGTGTTGAGGGTATAAAACCCCGTAATACGTGTTATGTGATTGGTATTGAGATGACGCACATGCTAGGTGACTGGCGTGTGGGCGTGCACCATGTGAATTGGGACTCCAGTATTTCTATGGAAATGTATAATGGCCCTATTTTTGTTGATATCCGTATTTTCACCATGTGATAAAGTAATTGAGCTGTCAATCATGCTAGATATTATGTTTAGGCTTTATGCCGATACTGTTGGGAGCCATAGTGGTCATTTCTTGCTGTCATCTCACTGATTTTATTGATATTTTGTACTCATTCATATTCATGCATTCATATCATATCTCAGTCTCAGTTGTTATTTATTGATACATCATATCATTGTTGACGGGCTAGTTTCATGACATTGTGAGCCCGTGAGTTAGACTGGAGAGATTGATGACTGAGTGAGGCCAAGAGCCTGATTATGAGTGACAATTATAGGATCGGGCTCACGCCGCAGCATACTATATTGATTTATGCCTGGATCTGGCTTATGGTAGTGCTTGGGCTGTAGGAGCCCCTCCGGAGTCTGTAACACACCCCAGTGAGCGCAGATGATATTATTGAGGGATGGATTTCCCTGGACATGAATTTGTCCAAAGTACTTGATACCTGGAGATGGATTTCTCCACAGGGTTGGATTTCCCTTTTTCCTCGATACTGGGTGACTTATAGTCAGTGTTGTATATGTTTTGGGATGGATTTCCCTGGGCCGTATGGGCCATATACAATATCGAGTGGTTGAGCATGATGAGTGGAAAGTGTGAGATAGTGAGATTGTGTACTCCGAGAGTATGAGTACATGATTCATCTCTGAGATACATGGCATTGGCATGGACACATGACATACAGGCATAGAGATGCATTTTTCCTCATGTTGTATGGTATCACGTCATTCATGAAATTTTACACACATTGATATATGGGTATAGAGAGGTATATCACACTTGATATCTAGAAAGAAAACAAAACATCTAATTTATTGTGGAAAGGATTTTTGGAAACATTTACGGTTTTCAAATTATCTCATATTTTACAACGATTTCGGTAAAGGATTTAAGTTTTCACTGATATTCTTGAAAAGTGGAACTATTTTTGGAAAATTGGGAAAAAGCCGAGAATATTTATCGATGAGTTACTTTCTTATTTATATGCTCTACGTTGTTATGAACTACTATTGGTTATTGGTGTTGGACTCGACCTATGTTCCAGCTCATCACTGTTTTCAACCTAGTGTTAAGTTTGCTACTTACTCAGTACATGGGGTCGGTTGTACTGATACTACACTTCTGCACATTGCATGCAGATGTTGGTTGGTTGTTGTTGTTGTGCTCGATGGTTGCCGGATTTGAAGATGTACATGTGGTCCTATTGTAGCTGCCTCTTGTTCATGGTAGCCTTAGATTTATAAAAACTCTGTTTATGTACTTTTCAAACAGAATATGTATTTACTTCATATCAGCTTTGTGAATTCTATTCTTAAAAGCTCATGATTTGTACTACCAGTTCTTAGGGAAATGTATTAGTTTCATATAATTTCTTTTGAATAATTATCTTATTAATATTATTAGAATTGGATAGTTGTTAATTGGCTTACCTAGCGGGTTGGGTTAGGTGCCATCACCACTAGTTAGATTTTGGGTCGTGACAGATTGGTATCAGAGCTCTAGGTTCATAGGTTCTACAAGTCATGATCAAGTGTCTAGTAGAGTCTTGCAGATCGGTATAATGACATCCATACCTATCTTCGAGAGGCTACAAGACATTTAGGATATACTTCCCATCTTTCTTTCATTATCATGCGGCATTGATTCAGCTTGAGGCGTAATCCTTTGAATTCCTTCCACGTATTCATATGCGCGCGTGAGCGCTCGGTATCGGTTGTGCATCGACGGCTGGTGATTTCCTAGATAAGGGCGATATGTGATTTCTGTATGTTGACGATGGACCAGTCTGGGGGACTTGAGGCTGGGTTTTGACTGTAGCTGGAGCACTGAGGTGTTGACTGCGTGAGCACATGCTTTTGGATTTATATGTCCGGTAGTGTCCCTATTAGTGGAATTGGTGGCTGGATTACTACGTGATGAGTATGCTGTGACTGCGAGATGTGTTCATATGATTTGAATGTGATGAGAAGGGTTTGCTTGAGGTGTAGAAAGAACTATTTGGTGCTTGATTGCAATCTTGATTTGATGTATAGTCTCGAGTTATGGGTGTGTTGAAGGATCCTTTTCATGTTGTTTAGTTGAGGAGTGGAGTAGATTTTCATGTCGTAATGTGAGTTCAGACTCAGGAAGATTAAGTGGTTGCGTAATAGTTATGACTGTGGAAGGGTACTGAAAGATGTCAGTTTGAGGCTAAGCAGGTGGGTTATCTCCTGCGGGATGTCCTGAGGTTGTGTGATCCCTGTGTTGTTTTGTTGAGAGTTCTCTTTTACCAGTAAATTATATGTAGTGCAATTTGAGTTTGGATTGCTTGTGGATGTTGGCTTGACTGTTCCAAGGATGAATGCAAAATTTGCAAATAATTTGAGGTATTATGTGGTTTGTGTTACATGAGCTTATGAAGGATTTAGTTGTATCCTATTGCGGTGTTATGCCAGTATGGGGGTGGCTATTGTAAGTTATTAGATGCTTTTTTCCTTGGCCTTGAGCCAAGTGGGGGAGTTTGCTATCGACGGGTTGATTGCGCGATTATGTGTTGTATTGGTTTCAGTTTGAGGTATACTGGTGAATCAGTTATGGCTTACAGAGGTTGAGATCGAGGGTGACTCGAGTAAAGGAAATTTTGGTTAAAGGTTGTGTTATGCTTTATGGGTGTATGAGAAATATTGGATAGTTGAGTTGTTATTTGTAAAAGATGTAGCGTGCATGGGGTAGGGATTTACTCGGTTGCTTAGAAGAGTGGATTACTTCCCTGGGTGTTGTTGTGCTAATGGGGCACAGGTCATTCGGTTCGTTTGATCAATTTAATTGAGACATGAGTAGAGCAGAAGACTCTCAAGAATGGTTCTAATGGATGCAAGGTCCAAATATGGCAGTTGAGAATTTTGCGGATTTATGCATGGCTAAAATTAGAGGTTACACTGGATGGTGTCGAGACTCGCAGTATTTCTACATCATTGTGGATTCTACATTTCAGTATCAGGAAGGTAAGATGAATAACTTGAAATTCACAGAAGGTCTCTTCAGAGCGGGTATCTCGATTGTGGTACTTTTGTGGTGCTTAAGAGAGCATTCAGCAGCTTATGAGCCTTAGGGCAGTGTGGTTTTATGTTAGGGTCTCGTGTGATGAGTCTTGGGTTGAGGATTGAATTATTTTGGCAAGGAGGAGTATCAATTTGAAGGTAATTCAGAAGGAACTTGGAGAATTAGGATAGTTTAGTAACGGGTTGGATCAACATGGCAACTGATGCAATTGGCTCTTTTGGTGCTTATGATGTAGTGAGCTTCTACAGGTATTTTATGGCGATACTCTTGCGTTTTGACGGCCTGCATAGCCTGGTTGAGTTAGAAGGGTTCAGTCCTGACGGTTTGGTTTTGTGCAAATGGGATTCGGAGAGTTCTTGATGGTTTCTACCACGGTTAGAGATGTATATTTCCTACTGGCATGAGGAGCATGTGATGTATAGTGATTTTCTCCTGGATGGGGTCAATGGAAAGTTCTTGGATAATTAAGTATATAGTTGCTTGTGACTCGGAGTGGATTACGAAGCTCTCATATTTTTTTGTATGATGGCATAGTATGTGTGGTATGTTGTGTAGGATTGAAAATTGTATATGTAAGGTCACGGTTCAATTTTGAAGGGAAGGTCATGAGTCCTTAGGCAGTATGGACAGTTTCAGATGACTAGGTAAATGATATTACTATCTGGTATGGCTTGATGAGGGTATACATTTTAGAAGGGGCAATGTGTTTTGATTTATGGATACTTCATTGGTATTGTGACACTCTCTTGTTTGATCGGCTACTGATGTTCAAATTTTGCTTCGTGGCACGGAAGAATTTTAGAAGTATTCCTCGTGGGATGACCGTGTATGAGAGATGTGTTAGACATTCTGGCGGTGGAGTTGGGATCAAATATGGTGATTCGTGTGTCTTATGGAGTTGGAGACTGGGAGTTCTCAAGAACAGACTGTTTCATGGTTGCGGACTGTGAAGTCATGGATGAAGCTAGCCAGATGATAATATGTGTTATGCTTCAGTTATTATGGACTTTCTGAGGGTTATTTATCTATTTGTGGGTGACTATAGTTGATTTGGCGTCCATTGGTAGGACCAACTAGGATGGGTATTCTACATCGCGCCGGATTGGTTGGCTCCATACTGCTATTGTTGAGGGATGTGCCATTCGGTTGTTGTTGAGCTTATTCGTATTCTGAAATGATCTGTGAGTTACTCTTCAATGCTACGAGGAGTTATGATTCGTTGGTTATAAGCACACCTAGTGCAGCTCTATTTGGGCTTTATAGCGGAATTTGCACGAGATGGGTATTTGGGTAATGCACGATTGATTGCGCATTAGTTATGTTCTTTCGGGTTTATGTTATATTGTGTTATTTGCTCTCTGTGGTTATGGTAATGCACTGTGGGTACTTGATGTCAAATTTCGCGTGGTTATTGATTTTGAGCAAGGCGGCTCGAGGTATATAATATGGACCAGAGTTTGGATGAGGTCACGTATTGCAGCGAAGTTATGTTGAGATATGATCCTTTGTGTTGGATTCGTGTGTTTTGGTTCTACGGTGTGTGCTAGGCTCTTAGCATGGTGTTGTGATGGTACTTTGTAAGCTGGCGGACAGTCCTCTGGTTTGAGGCATTTTCAGGATTGAGTACATTTGGAATGTTGTTATTTGGTGCACGGGTCATGGCTTTAAGGTGTATTGATGTGTCATGTCACTAGAGTGATTATGTTAGATGAGATGAGGTCATCGTACTAGAATAGGTGCTATCAGATCTGATTGCGGTATATTTGGAAGGATATTGATGCTGATCGGCTTAGAAATTTGCTATAGTTCCTATCGAAGGAGAGGGAGTTCCACAACTTGTTGATCTGGCGAAGGGTTATGAGTTTCTGCGTGTTTCTTTCATCGTTGGCAGTATATGAAGGTGTTAGAATGAGGCTTTGTTTGATAAGAGGTTTATTACCGGCATTGGGTTATTTTGAACAGCTACCGTGATTAGAAATTATCGCTATGAGTGTTGAGTTATGTGGTATATTATGTGATTTCATCTTGAATTATGGCTATGACTGATTCAACTTGTTCAGACTTATACAGTGTGTAGATGCGAGATTCTGATCTTATCGAAAATTTTGGATATGGAAATTGGATTCTAAGGCTTATGGGCTAGGTTGGATTAAGAAATTTCAGTCATGTTGTGTTATCAGACCTATATGGGATAGGGGATGTGGGATCACCCTCAGGTATGTTCATGGTAAGGTTACACGGCGATTTGATGGCTTTTGGAACAACTCTGGGCACGTTCGAGGACGAACGTATGTTTAAGTGGGGGAGGATGTAACGACCCGACCGGTCATTTTGAGCATTTGCACTTCGCTCGGTTGTTTGAGGGCATAAGCAGCTCCATAGGATGTATTATGACTTATGTGAATCGTCGGTTTTGGCTTTCAGGTTATTCAAAATTGATTTGGAGGAATGATTCTCAGCTAGAAGCTTTAAATTTGAAAGGTTTGACCAAGTTTTGACTTTTTAGTATTTGACCTCGGATTGGATTTTCTGATAGTTCCGTTAGCCCCATTGGATAATTTTGAATTTAGGAGCGCGTCCGGATTATGGTTTGGAGGTCCGTAGTAGAATTTGGCTCGAAATGGCGAAAGTTGGAATTTTGGAAAGTTTGACCGGGAGTGGACTTTTTGATATCGAGGCCGGATTCCGATTTCGGAAGTTGGAGTAGGTTTGTAATGTCAAATGTGACTTGTGTGCAAAATGTGAGGTCAATCGGACGTGATTTGATAGGTTCCGGCATCGGATGTGGAAGTTGAAGTTTTAAAGTTTAATGATTTCGAATTGAGGTGTGATTCATCGTTTCGATGTTGTTATGTGTGTTTTGAGGCCTTGAGTAGGTCCGTGGTATCTTATGGGACTTGTTGGTATATTTGGACGGAGTCCCGAGTGGCTCGGGTGAGTTTCGGACGAGGTTCAGACCATTTTCATTCCATGTTGCATTGCTGAAGATTTTCTGGTTTTGGTATGACCGCACCTGCGGAGTGTATAGTGCGGGTACGGAGCCACAAAAGCGGCAGTGCCATCGCAGAAGCGAGAAAGGGAGCTGGGCGTGAGGATCACAGGTGCGGGTGCTTGGACGCATCTACGCAATCGCAGATGCGGTTCAAGTGCGCAGAAGCGTGATCGCAGAAGTGGCTTAAGGACCGCATGTGCGAGGTTTTGCCGAGTGAGGCTGTTTCACAGAAGCGAGGAATTACCGCAGAAGCGGTGGTTGCAGATGCGACAATTTGACAGCAAATGCAGAATAGCTGGGCAGAGTTATAAAAATCGAGGTTTTGGTTCTTTCTTCATATTGTGAGATGTGGGACTCCGATTGAGGCGAGTTTTGAAGCAAATTTCATCACAACGATTTGGGGTAAGTGTTCTCTACTCAGTGTTGATTAAATTCCATGAATCTATCTTCAATTTTAGCAATTGATTGATAAATTTTAAAGAGGAATTGGGGTTTGCCTAAAGTCATAATATGAATTTTTGAGTTGTGAACACCAATTTGGAGCCGGATTTGAGTGAAACTAGTATGGTTGGACTCGTAATTGAATGGGTTGTTGAATTTTTATAAATTTTGTCGGGTTTTGAGGTGCAGGCCCGGGTTGGGCTTTTGGCCGGTTTTGGACTTTTGATTCACGATTTGATCTTTTTCGAACGGGATTGATTCCTTTAGCATTGTTTGATATACTTGAGTTGTTTTTGTTTAGTTTCGAGCAGTTCGGAGGTTGGAACGCGTGAGATGGCATTTTTGGAGCATCGCTTGGCTTGCTCGGTGTTGGAATTGTCTTGTTCGAGGTAAGTAACTCTTCTAAACTTAGTGTTAAGGGTATGAAACCCCGTAATATGTATTATGTAATTGGTATTGAGCTAACGCACATACTAGGTGACAGGCGTGTGGGCATGCACCAGTGAATTGGGACTCCATTGTTTCCATGGCACTATATAATGGCCCTATTTTTATTGATATCCGTATTTTCATCATGTGATAAAGTAATTGAGCTGTCAATCATGCTAGATATTATGTTTAGGCTTTATGCCAATACTGTTGGGAGCCATAGTGGTCGTTTCTTGCTGTCATCTCACTGATTTCATTGATATTTTGTACCCATTCATATTCATGCATTAATATCATATCTCAGTCTCAATTGTTATTTATTGATACATCATATCATTGTTGTCGGGCTAGTTTCATGACATTGTGAGCCCGTGAGTGAGACTGAAGAGATTGATGACTGAGTGAGGCCGAGAGCCTGATTATGAGTGACAATTATGGGATCGGACTGCACGCCGTAGCATACTATATTGATTTATGCCTGGATCTGACTTATGATAGCGCTTGGGCTGTAGGAGTCCCTCCGAAGTCTGTAACACACCCCTAGTGAGCGCGAATGATATTATTGAGGGATGGATTTCCCTGGACATGAATTTGTCCGAAGTACTTGATACATGGAGATGGATTTCTCCACAGGGTTGGATTTCCCTTTTTTCTCGGTACTGGGTGACTTATAGTAAGTGTTGTATATGTTCTGGGATGGATTTTCCTGGGCCGTATGGGCCATATACAGTACCGAGTAGTTGAGCATGATGAGTGAAAAGTGTGAGACAGTGAGATTGAGTACTCTGAGAGTGTGAGTACATGATTCATCTCTGAGATATATGG
>AWOL01S0000693.1:67723-88303 GCA_000715115.1 Nicotiana otophora
CTTTTGATTCACGATTTGATCTTTTTCGAACGGGATTGATTCCTTTAGCATTGTTTGATATACTTGAGTTGTTTTTGTTTAGTTTCGAGCAGTTCGGAGGTTGGAACGCGTGAGATGGCATTTTTGGAGCATCGCTTGGCTTGCTCGGTGTTGGAATTGTCTTGTTCGAGGTAAGTAACTCTTCTAAACTTAGTGTTAAGGGTATGAAACCCCGTAATATGTATTATGTAATTGGTATTGAGCTAACGCACATACTAGGTGACAGGCGTGTGGGCATGCACCAGTGAATTGGGACTCCATTGTTTCCATGGCACTATATAATGGCCCTATTTTTATTGATATCCGTATTTTCATCATGTGATAAAGTAATTGAGCTGTCAATCATGCTAGATATTATGTTTAGGCTTTATGCCAATACTGTTGGGAGCCATAGTGGTCGTTTCTTGCTGTCATCTCACTGATTTCATTGATATTTTGTACCCATTCATATTCATGCATTAATATCATATCTCAGTCTCAATTGTTATTTATTGATACATCATATCATTGTTGTCGGGCTAGTTTCATGACATTGTGAGCCCGTGAGTGAGACTGAAGAGATTGATGACTGAGTGAGGCCGAGAGCCTGATTATGAGTGACAATTATGGGATCGGACTGCACGCCGTAGCATACTATATTGATTTATGCCTGGATCTGACTTATGATAGCGCTTGGGCTGTAGGAGTCCCTCCGAAGTCTGTAACACACCCCTAGTGAGCGCGAATGATATTATTGAGGGATGGATTTCCCTGGACATGAATTTGTCCGAAGTACTTGATACATGGAGATGGATTTCTCCACAGGGTTGGATTTCCCTTTTTTCTCGGTACTGGGTGACTTATAGTAAGTGTTGTATATGTTCTGGGATGGATTTTCCTGGGCCGTATGGGCCATATACAGTACCGAGTAGTTGAGCATGATGAGTGAAAAGTGTGAGACAGTGAGATTGAGTACTCTGAGAGTGTGAGTACATGATTCATCTCTAAGATATATGGCATTGGCATGCACACATGACATACAGGCATAGAGATGCATTTTTCCTCATGTTGTACGGTATCACGTCATTCATGAATTTTTACACACATTTGATATGTGGGCATAGAGAGGTATATAACACTTGCTATCTAGAAAGAAAACGAAGCATCTAATTTATTGTGGAAAGGATTTTTGGAAAAATTTACGGTTTTCAAATTATCTCATATTATACGACGATTTCGGTAAAGCATTTAAGTTTTTACTGATATTCTTGAAAAGTGGAACTATTTTCGGAAACCTGTGAAAAAGCTGAGCATTTTTATCGATGAGTTACTTTCTTATTTACATGCTCTACGTTGTTATGAACTGCTATTGGTTATTGGTGTTGGACCCGACCTATGTTCCAGCTCGTCACTACTTTCAACCTAAGGTTAGGTTTGTTACTTACTCAGTACATAGGGTCGGTTGTACTGATACTACACTTCTGCACATTGCATGCAGATGTTGGCTGTTGTTGTTGTTGTACTCGATGATTGCCGAATTTGAAGATGTACCTGCGTTTCTATTGTAGCTGCCTCTTGTTCATGGTAACATTAGATTTATAAAAACTCCGTTTATGTACTTTTCAAACAAGATTCAAATCTTTTTGGTAAGTTGAAATTCGAATTTAGTATTGCAAAAATTGAAATTGATTTTTTATTTTTTGTGATTTTGAAATGTTTTCGATCAATTGAGAAATTAGTTGTACTCAAAGAATAATTTTGATGGGAAATATTAATGTATAGGTGTCAGATGTTACTAAGAGCGTTGATGATCAAACTCACCAAGGATAAAGACTGATTATTTGGCTGATTTTACTTTTGGTAGAAGGTATGCTTATGGTGGTGGTTATGGTCATAGTGAAGGAAGAGGAGGTGATGGAGAAGAAAATAAAAGATAATGGAGAAGGAAAAACAAAAGAAATGGCACTACTGTAGTGTAGACAGAAGGATTGGTTTTGCTGGTGGTAGTGAACACAGCATTGTGGTGGCCATAAAAGTGACAGTAATGGGATGTGGTAATGAAAAAGACAAGAAAAGAAAAAAAGAAAATGATATTAAAAGAAAATTGGGCCTACATTTTTACATATTGTACATTAAAAAGTAAAAGATAATTAATATTTAATAAAAATGCTAATAAATATAAACTCTTAATATTTAGTTATGTCTTACACTCTCAACTCCACATGGGCTTAAAAGGTGTTACATGTTACACTTCAAACATAGTTAGGGAGGTCATAGGAAGTGCGTATGGAAAAGTCATTCACGCGAAAGTATTTACACACAAATAGGTACAGTTGAATTTGTAACGTGGTTTATAAACACGTAGATTAAATTGATCCGATAAGATAAAATAACAACGAGCAAAGAGAGTAAAATAAGAAGAATTGAAGAGAAGACAAGACTGGGCTTCGAATTGATCTCTCCGGAGCCAAGAACAATGTGAAAATCTTAATAACAGTAAAATAAAGCTTTATAGAAGGAGAGAATAGTATCAGCTTTTTTTCATACAAGTATTTCGTGTTCTTCAATGAGTACAAATTTCACTATTTATAGCTAAATTAGGGAAGACAAGATCCTCAAATCATGCTCCTCTTTAAGGAGAGTAAAAATTCCTCTTGATAGCTGCATAATGGTCGGAGATCCCCTCCAGTAACAATTAGTCCATTATTGCTCAATACAATTGCTGATTTGTGTCATGTGTCTACTCAATTAATTCAAGGTTGAGATTCAATAGGTTAATAAATAACTAAAAATTATAATGCACTTTCAAACAAAAAATAGCAAAAAACTTGGTACTAACGGCATCCGTCTATTAAACCGTTTTCTTTCACTCAAATACAATAGGTAGGTCCCACCATGATGTCATAACCAGAGTTATGTGTTCCCGAATTCATTCTTACTGATGTAAGTGATTTCTTAACTTTTAGAATTGGTCTTTTCTATTATTTTTTTTTTAAATGAAACTTGACAAATAACACAATAAAAAACAAGAATTATCTCTTTCATATTGATATAAAAATATTTGAATAATGAGATTCAACTGAAGTTGTTCAAATGCAATAATTATTATTAAAAAATAATAGTTTATGATCATCCAATTACTTCTAAAGTCCAAAGATGCTTTAGAAGTACTAAAATAACATGTCCAATATCTTAAATAAGATAATAAAAAACAACTAGAAATAAATTGACATAGATCACAATAGATTATTATCTTGAAACTTTTGTGCTCCGTGACTCTCCAAAAAGCTTGCCTGCCAAATGTAGATAAATTCTATGCATTAATAAAAAGATATGTATTAAAAATAAACATAAAAACTTCTTTAATATGAACCTGATCATGAGGAAGAGAATAAGAATTTTGTATATGTGCAAGAGCATCAAAATAAAAAGGTTCCTGCACAAATAATAGAAACTAGGTCAATTAGAAAAAGAAAAAAGAAAAAAAATATATATATATATATGGTAAAAAAAACTAAGTCAATTAAATATATATATATATATATATGATAAAAAAATTTTACCAAAAAAAATGTGTTAATATTACCGTTAGCATTTGAGTAAAGCTATGAGATGCCATCGAAAGTGAAAACTCAGAGTGATGGGATAAGTTGGCGCAAGTCATACGAGAAGCACTTAAATTAGAATTGTAAATAAAGTTCGCTCGTGTTGAATCCTACGAATAAATACAAGAAATAGTATAATTGTATAACATTACAACAGTTAGTCAATATTAAATATTCAAATTATGAACTGGAAATAAAATATGATATACCTGGTTGATACAATTCCGCTTATTAATTTGAGTTCTATCATTGTCTGTCGACACATCTTGATTAATACAATCTGACTTCTTTCCTCCAGCTTTCTTGCGCTTTGAGATCGCTTCAAGAGAAGTTTTGATCCTCTTTTTTATATGTTTTACATTATCTTTCTTTTTAAAACTTTTGGCTCATTAGAGGAGATCTTTGTCATTATTTTCTTCTGGTAAATCTATTGTCGAATCCGTAGTACGGAGAGATGGAGCTGTGACGTCCATAATTTGTTTCAATCTTGCACTTAACTCATTTACACATGATGTCGCTAGCTTATAGCTTTCATCTGTTTTAGAAGCTTTAGCTGCCATTCTAACATATATAGGACAAAGGATTCTACAACGGTTCACAAAGGTCAGCTTTGAATCCTTGATCTCTATGTCTTGCCCATTAATTTCTTTAATATTTATGGCCTTCGCAGTTTTTGTCCACCTTTTCAAAATATACTCATCTGGAATTTTACTCACTCCTCTTATCACATCAAGAATTCTTATTGCATGACAACAAAGTATACCCATAGACTCAAATTTCATGCAAGTACAAGATATATGATCTGCTTCTGCCAAATTAACAATATGCTCTCGAGTATGTCCATAATTGCTAACCTTATACACGATGGAAAAATTATTTTCCTCATATCCATTCACTTTGACTATTAAAGACCATATATTCATCTTGGAACTTTGCAAAACTATTTGGTGTATATACCTCTCTAGCATGAAACAAAATTGGCACATTTGCTTTTAATACTGGCAATCGTTGTGATGCATCACATGTATTTTGCAGCTCATTATATCTCTTGTCCTCAATTGCTCTATCATAATGCTTAAAAAAACATACCAAATTATGATCAGACTGCAACTAATCCTTTAATTCACTATTCAAGCTCTCACTCAATTATGTGCTATTCATGCCGTCAGAAAATATTTGCTTTCTATATGCTGCAAATAATTTTTCTCTAAAAGCATATATTCCTTGCAACCATTTATTTTCATGAAGATTATATTCATCAAGCATAGCATTCCAAGCATTTATAAATTCTCCTTCATCCTCATACTCATAAATGCATTTTCTAAAATCACCACGGAAAGAAATGTACCTTTTATAAACTTGATTGAGGTGTTTTGCTACATTTTGTTCCATGTGCCAAACACACAACCTATGATGAGCATCACGCATGACGAATGAGATGGCCTTACTCATAGCAACATCTTGATCTGTAAAAATAGTTATTGGTTTTTTTCCAGACATTGCTCTAAGAAATATTTCAAATAACCACTGAAAAGACTCTGAAGTCTCATCAAACATCAGTGCACCTCCAAAAATAATCATTTTTCTATGATTATTAAATCCAACGAAACTAGCCATAGGTCTATACTCTTTATTTGTCTGGTATGTAGTATCAAACGAAAGCACATCTCCAAAAGTCTCATAATTTATTATCATCTTAGAATCTGTCCAAAATATGTTCGTGATCATATCATTAACATCCAACTATACCGCAAAAAAGAAAGATGGATCTTCAACTCTTTTCTTCTCAAAATCTGCTAATAGTACTCCTGGAAGAAAATATCAAAAAGAAGCATGTATGTACAATTTTTAATATGAGAAAATCACATTCAAAAGACTAATAAAATATTATTATGCAATATGAACAAGAAAAATTTACTTGCTTCTCCTTGTCCCATAGCTTTTTGTCTTTTAGTCCGAAGGTAGTTCTTATGATCTAATTTAGTGTGGCCCAAATTTGCTCGGCCACCAGCTTGAAGACTCATAAAATCAAAAGCTCCTTTAGAAAATAATCCAGCATCCTGCCAAATCGATTTCATGAGTTTGTATGTCGTTTAAATTTCTGTGAGATTGCAACATGTGAATCATCGTCGGTGGAACGAGAAGATGGTTATGTTCTAACTAAACCTTAGTAATATGGTACTTTCCAACAGATTGGCGAGTAATAACAATATGAGCTTGACATCCTGTTCTAGTCTCTTTTCGTAGATTTTTAGCTTGATATTTTTGTTTATCATCTCAACGAAAACCCTCCTTGAAACATGTAAGCTTCTGTGATGTTACGTAACCCAATTTCTTATTTATGTTCACGTACTCTTTGCGAACACTAAAACCGATCCTTCTTGCGTACTCATTGTAAAAATTAAATGCATTCTCATCGTCGTCAAACTCAAGGCCAAGTGCAGGCTCAAGATCTATTGATCCTTGAAAATTACTCCCTCTGTTCACTTTTACTTGGCATGTTTTGATTTTTCACGCCCCTTAAGAAATAATAAATGAAATGCATAATTTACCATGATACCCATATTAATTGATGCATATTTTATTAGATTTGAGAAAATAATTTGAAATGAGTAATAAATACTGTGGGTATAACAGGAAAAAAAAAATTATCTTCTCTTGATATGCGTAAAGCGACAAGTAAAAATAAAAATTTATTTTTAGTATACATGCCAAGTAAAAATGAACGGAGGGAGTACTTTGTAAAACTTTTTCGGCAGTAGCTTCATACTTGCTTTCTCCGAAATTGTCCATTATACTTCAAAAGAAAAAGAATGCAAAACATAAAAATATCATTAAGTTTTGAATAGCTTAACTAGAAAAATATAAACTTGTTGCATTTGAATTCTATTATATAAGTAATGGAAAAATATTATACTAGAACAGATGTAGTGCATCTTCCAAAGAACATAAAATAATCACATTAACTTAACAAACCAAACTTAAAAATCAAAATAAGTCTAGTAAAAAGAAAAGAGAGTAGAACCTTGTCTTTCAAAAGTTCACTTCAACTGCTACGAAGTTGATCTCAATAACAATGGCACTTTTGATTTCTTAGGAAAAGAATAGAAAGAAATATTCATATAAAATCTATAATATATTATTAGTTAGAAAGATAAACCAGATTTTTGATTTATTATTCGTAATCGTTTACAAAAGGAAAGAGGTGATGGACCTTTTTTGGCGGGTAAATGATTGTGTAAGTTGAATTCCCGCCACGTTATTTTTCTTTTACTTTTCTTATGCTTATTATATAATATGTTTTACTAGTTATGATATCATGGTGAGACCTACCTATTGTGTTTGAGTGAAAGAAACGGTGTAATAGACGGATGCCATTAGTACTAAGTTTTTTGCTATTTTTTGTTTGAAAGTGCATTACCATTTTTAGTTATTTGTTAACCTATTGATCTCAACCTTGAATTAATTGAGTAGACACATGGCACAAATCAGTAAGTGTATTGAGCAATAATGGACATATTGTTACTGGAGGGGATCTCCACCCTGCATAATAGTTGAAAATAAATGCTATGATTTCTGTAATGGCTGCTCCTTTAATGCTGTCTACTTCATCCGGTACCTTAATTTTAAATTCTCTTCCTTGACCTTGATGCCTTCGGAACTTATGTTTTAAATTCTCTTCCTTGACCTTAATGCCTTCGGAACTTATGTAATGCCAGTTATATGCTTGTAATCGATGTTAGCCATTTGCTTATTCGTCTCTTATCGGTCTTCGTAGCCACGTGTCTATTCGAGAAGCATTCACGTGTAATATGTGAATCGGTGTGTGTACTCAGTTACAATTCTCAATCTTTATAATAATAGATAATAAGAATACATGTGAAACTAATGCAAATAATGAAAGTACTTGAAAATGTAGGTGCTGGCAAATGAGAGCAGCCTCTTTGGAATATAACCAATAAGTCAATAACCATGTGCTAATAAGTCCAAATTCAGCTCCACCAGTGCTGAAGGAAGGTGGACTATAGTACTCCTTTTTTTTTTTTTTTAAAGATAACATTTTTTACTACTATAATAAGAATACATGTGAAAAATGTTACGTTATTTTCTGGAAAGAATTTGATTCCGTGACCCATAAAATAATACAAATAATCTTTGGAAAAGTTGCTGATGAGGAGCTTTTAGTTCAATGCTTATGTGGTAAAGTTGCTGGCCATATTGATTTGTACAAATTCGATCCTCGGGTTCTCCCAAGTATGTTTCTTGCTAAAGCTTTTCAAATTTAATTTTAGTGTTCCTTAACTTGATTAACTAATAATTTTATTTTTGAATTTGTAAAGGCAAGGCAATCTATGGAGAAACTTCGATTGGGCAAGAGTGAATTTCTCCCAAAAGTTTTTACCAAAATTGAACTCTCTTAGGAATTTACAACAAGATGATAAGCTCAATCTTTAACACATGGGTTCTTGAAACTTGGATTGGGAAACTCTAGCTGGATTTAATTTGTTCCCGGAATTGGCTACCGGTAATCAAACTCCGTCACTGGGAGATTAATCTCAGGTGCATGTGAACAATCAGAATAATAACAACAATTTGAATAATCTGAATGAATGTTTTCCATTCATGGAGACCTTGATTTTGAAGGTGGGGTGGATGTAGAAGTACAAAGCTGGATTAGAGTTTTAACTGGGAGTAGAGGGTCCGACAGGTTACTGGTAACCCGAACAGGGATGTGTTTTTTTTTGTTGGGTTGGTTCGTTCACTCACACATTGACACGTGTTATGTCCGTTAAAATAGGGGTAAATATACAGCTTTGATGAACGACAACGGTACATGTGAACAGAAAGTATATATAACAAAAAATATGATTGAGCAATAAATGAAATTAGAAGGGTGTATTTGGTCTTTTTTTTCAAATAATCTAAGTGGTTGAATAATGTAAGTGTTGGCAAATGAAGAGCAGACCAGTTGCTGCCAACTCTTTGGAATATAACCATGTGCTAAGTTCAAACTCAGCTCCCCCCGTACTGAATGTAGACTGAAATACTCTTTGAAAGATAAGATTTTTAAAGTTTAGCGAGTAAAGCAGTATCGCTAAGTATGTGTATATATGTGTGTGACTGTAACGACTCGACCGGTTGTTTTGAGTATTTGCATTCTGTTTAGCTATTTGAAGTGTTGAGTAGCTCCGTATGATATATTATGACTTGTGTGAATCGACGGTCTTGATTTTCAGGTTATTCAGAATCGATTTGGAAGAATGAATTTCATGATTGAAACTTTAAGTTGGAAGAGTTGACCAAGTTTGACTTATGTAAATTTGACCCCGGAACGGAGTTTTGATGGTTCCGTTAGGTCCGGATGGTGATTTTGGACTCGAGCGTATGCCCGAATTTGCAATTGGGTATTTCTAGAAGGATTCGGCACTAATTGGCGAAAGTTAAAAATTTGAAGGTTTGGAAAGTCCATAAGTTTGACTGGAAGTTGGCTTTGAGGATATCGGATTCAGATTGTGGTTCTGGGAATTGGAATAGCTTCGATATGTCATTTGGGACTTGTGTGCAAATTTTGAGTTCATTCTAGGTTGATTTGATATGTTTCGGCGTGAGTTTTGGAAGTTGAAAGTTCAAAGTTCATTCAAGTTCGAATTGAGGTGCGATTCGTTGTTTCGATGTTGTTATGTGTGATTTTAGGCCTCGAGTAGGTCTGTGTTATGTTATGGGACTTGTTGGCATATTTGGACAGGGTCCCGAGTGAGTTTCGGACGAGGTTCAGATCATTTTCGTTTCATGTTGCATTGTTGTAGGGTTTGCTGGTTCTGGTGCTTCCACATCTGTGGAAGAATGGACGCAGATGCGAGTCCGCAGATGCGGACAATTGGTCGCAGAAGCGCAAACAGGCTTGGCCGGAGATTATCACAGATGCGGAGGAAGAGACGCACCTGCATGTGCGCAGAAGCGAAATCCTTGGGCGCAGGGGCGGTCCTATGCGCAGATGTGCGTTCAGTGGTCGCACCTGCAATTACGCAGGAGCGGATGTTTTCCGCAGGTGCGAAAGTCGTTTTTCCAGCTTTTCCCACAAAAGCGGGTCATTGTTCGCAAAAGCGAAGAGTGCCGGGCATAATCTTTAAGTTCAAGGGTTTGGTCATTTTAGAATATTTGGAGCTATGGAGCTCGGATTGAAGTAATATTTGAGGCGATTTTCATCATGTGGATTGGGATAAGTGTTCTCTACTCAATTTTGGTTATATCTCATGAATCTATCTTCGATTTTGGCATTTGGATTATGAATTGTAAAGAAAAATTGGGAGTTTTTAGCCTAAAGTTTCATAAAGTGAGTTTTTGAGTTTTGAACATCGATTCGGAGTCGGATTTGAGTGAAACTAGTATGGTTGAATTCGTAATTGAATGGGTTGTCGGATTGTATATGTTTCGTCGGGTTCCGAGGCACGGGCCCGGGTTTGACCTTTTGGTCGATTTTGGACTTTTGAATTAAGGATTCAACCTTTATCATTTGGAATTGTTTCCTTAGGCCTTAGTTGATGAATTTCAGTTGCTTTTGGCTAGTTTCGAGCTGTTCGGAGGTCGGTACGCGCGGGATGATATTTTTGGAGCATCGTTTGGCTTGCTCAGTATTGGATTTGGTTTGTTCGAGGTAAGTAATACTTCTAAACTTAGTGCTGAGGGTATGAAACCCCGAATTACATGTTATGTGATTGATGTTGAGGTGACGCACATACTAGGTGACAGACGTGTAGGCATGCACCGTAAAATATGTGATCTAGTCGATTTCATGGAATTGGGTAGCTATCTTATCTGAATACTTGTACTGTACACTATGTGTAAGAGCACTTGAGCTGTGATTCATGCTAGAAGACGTGTTTAGGCCATATGTTGGTACTATTGGGACCCACAGTGGTCGTTATTTGCTGTTGAGTTATTTGCTTAATTGCAGTTATGTACTCAGTCGCATTCATCATTTCATATCATAACTCGGTCTCTGTTATCGTATATTGTCACATCTCGTATCATTGATTAGGGCTGCTTAGCATGAGTGTTGTGAGCCCGAGAGACTGGAGAGATTGATGACTGAGTGAGGCCGAGGGCCTGTTGCAAGTGATATTTATGGGATCGGGCTGCACGCCGCAGCAGGCTTTATTGATTCATGCCAGGATTTGTCTTATTATAGCACTTGGGCTAGATCGTCCCCTCTGGAGTCTGCACATCCACAATGGGCGCAATTGCTAGCAATCATTTACATTTGGGCTGGATCTGCCCAGGTTCATTTGCATTGGGATGGATCTGCCCTGGTTTATTTTTATTTTGGTTCATTTGTATTGGGCTAGATCTGCCCTGTACAATATTGAGTGATTGAGTGTGCTGAGTATTGAGCATGAGGAGTGAGAATACGAGACAGTGAGATTGAGTACTCTGAGAGTGTGAGTACATGAGTTCATCACTAAGATGCATTGCATTTGACATGCGTACTTGAGATACATGCATAGAGATGCATTTCCTTCTACTACCCGGTTTTGATGGCATTCATGATTTCACCTGCGTATTGACATGTAGGCATACAAATGTACTTTCCTCATGCTATCTGAAAAATGAAACATCTTATTTATTGTTGAAAGGTTTTTGGGGAAAATCACAGTTTTTGAACTTACTCATATGTTTTTTTGGTGTTTTCGGTGGAAGATTTAGGATTTACTGTTATACTTGAAAAGCATGCCTATTTTTCGTAACTGTGAACGAGTTGAGCATCTTATCTCAGAGTTATTTTCTCGTACCGTTTTTATTATATTGTTATGAACTGTGGCTGTTTATTAGAGTTGAACTTTGACCCTTGTCCCAGCTCGTCACTAATTTCAACTTAAGGTTAGGTTTGTTACTTATTGAGTACATGGGATCGGTGTTACTCATACTACACTTCTGCACCTTGCATGTATATGTTGGATGGTTATGTTGTTGTGTACGACGGAAGCTGGATTTGAAGATGTACATGCGTTCCAGTCATAGCTGCCTCTTGATCTTGGTAGCTTTAGAATTTTAATTTGTTCCTGTATATTTCAAACAGATGATGTACTTTATTTCATACCAGCTTTGTAAATTCTAAATCTTAGACGTTCATGATTTGTACTACCAGTCCTTGAAACATTATTGTATAAAAGCAGTTGTATTATCATTTCTTCTCTTGATCAATCTTATTAAATTGGATAGTTGTTAGTTGGATTAACTAGCGGGTTGGATTAGGTGCCATCACGACTAAATAGATTTTGGATCGTGACAAGTTGGTATCAAAGCTCTAGGTTCATAGGTTCTACAAGTCATGAGCAAGTGTCTAGTAGAGTCTTGCGGATCGGTATGATAACGTCCATACCTATCTTCGAGAGGCTACAGGGCATTTAGGATAAACTTCCCATCTTTCTTTCCTTATCGTGCAATATTGATTCAGCTTGAAGCGTAACTCTTTGAATTCCTTCCACATATTCGTATGCGCATGTGAGCGCTCGGTATCATTTGTACATCGACGACTTGTGATTCCATGGATGAGGTGCGAGATGTGATTTTGGTGTGCTGATGATGGATCAGTGTGGAGGAATTGAGGCCGGGTTTTGACTGTAGCTTGAGCACGATGATTTTGGTTGTGTGGGCACGTGCTTTTGGACTTATATGTCCGGTAGTGTCCCTATGAGTGGAATTTATGGCTCGATGAGTGGCTGCTATATGATGAGTATGATGTGACTGCGAGATGTGTCCAGATGGGTTGAATGTGATGAGAAGAGTTTGCTTGGGATGTGAAAGGACTATTGAGTGCCTGATTTCTGTCTTGATGTGACATATAGTCTCGAGTTATGAGAGTGTTGAAAGATTTTTCATGTTGTTTAATTGTGGAACAAAGTAGATTTTCATGTCTTGTTGTGAGTTCAGATTCAGGGAGATTAAGTAATGGCGTAGTAGTTGTGGTTGTGAAAGGTTATAGAGAGATATCAGTTTGAAGCTAAGCAGGTGGGTTATAACCTGCGAGGTAATCTACAGATGTGTGATCTTTATGATGTAGTGTAGAGACTTTATTTTCTACTAGTGGGTTATATTTGTGTGATTTGAGTTTGGATCGGTTGTAATAGTTGACCTGACCGTCACGAGGATGAATGCGAAGTTTGCAGATGATTTGAGAGGTATTAGAGGGTTTGTATTACATGAGCTTATGAAGGATTGAGTTGAGCTTCGGTGCAGGATCATGTCAGTAATAGAGTAGGGGTATTATGCGTTATCGAGTGTTTTGTTATATGGCTTTGAGCCAAGTGGGGGAGTCTGCTATCGACGATTTGAATGCATGGTTATGTGTTGTACTGGTTTTGGTTTGAGGCATACTTGGTAATCGGATGTGACTTGCAGAGATTGAGACCGAGGATGACTTGAGTAAAGGAACTTTTGGGTACGGGTTATGTTACACCTTATGGTTATATGGGTATCATGGAATGATTGAGTTGTTATTGCAGAAGATGTAGTTCGTATGGAGTAGGAATTTGCTCGGTTGCGTTAAGGAAAGGTTATTTCTTTGGATGTTATTATGCTAATGGGGCACAGGTCGTTCGGCCCGTTTGGGCAGTGCAATTGAGATTCAGGCAGAGTAGATGACTCTTGAAAGGGTTCTAATGCATTCAAGATTTATATGTATCAAGTGAGGATTTTTCTGGATTTGTTTACTGCTAGGATATGAGATTTACATTAGATGGTGTCGAGACTCGCAGTATTTCTATATCACTATGGATTCTACATTTCAGTATCAGGAAGGTGAAGGAAATGGCTTTAGACTCACAGAAGGTCTCTTCAGCGTGGGTGTCTCAATTACGATACTTTTGGGGTGCTTAAGGGGGAATACAATGACTTATGGGCCTTAGGGCGGTGTGATTTTATTTTAGGATCACGTGGGGTGAGTTGTAGTTAAGGATCGTGGTGTTCTGGCAAGGAGAAGTGTCATCTTCAGGGCGATTCAGAAGGAATTCGGAGAAATAGGACAATTTGGTAGGAGGTTGGATCAGCACGATAATAGGTATGATCAGTTCTTTTGGTTCTCATGATGTGGTGAGTCTCTACAGGTGTTTTGTGTCAGTACTCTTGGGTTTGGCGACTCGCGTGGATTGGTTGAGTTAGAGAGATTCGGTTCTGACGGCTTCATTATGTGCAAATGGATTTCAAAGTGCTCTCGCAGATTTCTACCACAGTTAGAGGTGTATATTTCCTACTGGCGTGAGGAACATATTGCATATTGTGATTTTCTCCAGGATGAGATCAAATGGAAGGTTCCTGGCTAATTAAGTATGTAGTTTTCTTGTGACTCAGAGTTGATTATGAGATTCTCGTACTTTTCCTATGATGGCATGATAGATGTGGTGTGTTGCGTGGGATTAAGATTTGCATGTGTAAGGTCACAGGTCAGTTTTGAAGGGTAGATCATAAATTCTTAGACATCATGGACGGTTTCCGATATTTAGATGAATGCTATAACTACTCGGTATTGCCTGTGAAGGGTGCGCATATCAGAAGGTGCACTGAGTTTTGACTTACGGATGCTTCATCGGTATTGCTGTACTCGCCTTATTGATCGACTGCTGATATTTGGATTTTTTCTCTGTGGCACGAAAGAATTATCGAAGAATTCCTCGTGGGATGATCGTGTACGAGAGATATGTTAGACATTCGGGCAGTGGAGTTAGGATCAGATATGGTGATTCGTGTGTTCTATGGATTTGGAGACCGGGAGTTCTCGACAATAGATTGTTTCGTGGTTGTGGACTGTGCAGATGTGGCCAAAGCTAGTCATATGGTAGTATGTGTTATGGTTCAGTCATTGTGGACTTTCGGAGGGTTATGTATCTATTTGTAAGTGACCAGAGTTGATTTGGGGTCCATTGGTAGGCCTAATGAGGATGTGTATTCTATATCGGGTCGGATTGGTTTACTCTGTACTACTCTTGTGGAGGGAGGTTCCATCCGGTTAGAGTTGATATTATTTGTGTTCTGATATGTTCTATGAGTTACTCTTCTATGTTATGAGGGGTGTGATTTGTTGGTTATATGCACACTTGGTGCGGTTCTATTTGGGCCGTATATGGGAATTTGAGCGAGAGGGGTATTAGGGTGTTGAATAATTGATTGTGCATTGATTATGTTCTTTTCGGACTATGGTATTGAGTTATTTGCTTCTCAGTGGTTATGGTCATGCACTTTTGGTACTAGACGTCAAATTGCGTGTGATTGTTGATTTTGAGCATTGTGACTTGAGGTATTTCAAGTGGGCCAGTGTTTGGATGGGGTGGCGCATTGCAGTGAAGTTATGTTGGGATGATCCTTTGTGTTTGATTCGTGTGTTTTGGTTCTACGGTGTGTGATGGGTTCTTACCATTGCGTTGTGGTGGTACTTGTTGAGCTTGTGGGACAGTTCTCTCATTGGAGTCATCTTCTATGTTTGAGTACACTTGAATTGTTGCGTATTGGTGCACGGATTACACGGTTTGTGGCTTAAGGTTTTATTGGTGTGGCATGTCAGTAGGGCGGCTGTATTTGATAAGACGAGGTCGTCGGACCTAGAATGGGTGCTATCGGATCTGATTGCAGTATATTCGAAAGGATAATATCAGAAGTCGGCTTAGAAATTGGCTATAGTTCTGGTCGAAAGAGGGAGAGTTCCATGACTTGTTGATATGATAAATGGTTAAGAGTTTCGGCATGTTCCTCTCATCATTGGCAGTGTACAAAGGTTCAGAACAAGATTTTAGTTGATATGAGGTTTGTTACCGGTGTCAAGTTGGTTGTCGAGTAGCTATTGCAGTCGGAAGTTATTGCTATGAGTATTTGAGTTATGTGGTATATCATATGATTGTGTGTTGGGGTTATGGTTATGGCTTGATACAGCTTGTTCGGACTTGTACAGTGTGTGGATACGAGATTCAGGTCTTATAGGTAATTCTGGATGTTGGAAATTAGATCCCAAGGTTTATGGGCTACGGTTGAATTAAATATCTTTTGTTAGGTTGTGTCATCCGGCTTATATGGATTAGGGTGAAATGAGATCACCCCCGGGTATGTGCATGGTAAGGTTACACAGTGATTGACGACTTTGGAACGATTCTTGGCACGTTCGAGGACGAACGTATGTTTAAGTGGGGGAGAATGTAATGACGCTACCGGTCGTTTTGAGCATTTGCATTCCGTTCACCTATTTGAAGTGGTGAGTAGCTCCGTATGATGTATTATGACTTGTGTGAATCGTCGGTCTTGGTTTGCAGGTTATTCGGAATCGATTTGGAAGAGTTGACCAAGTTTGACTTTTGTGAATTTGACCCCAGAATAGAGTTTTGATGGTTCCATTAGGTTCGGATAGTGATTTTGGACTCAGGCATATGCCGGAATTTGCAATTGGGTATTTCTAGAAGGATTCGACACTAATTGGCGAAAGTGGAAAGATTGAAGGTTTGAAAAGTTCATAAGTTTGACCGGAAGTTGACTCTGAGGATATCGAATTCAGATTGTGGTTCCGGGAATTGGAATAGCTTCGATATGTCATTTGGAAATTGTGTGATAAATTTGAGTTCATTCCGGGTTGATTTTGATATGTTTCAGCGCGAGTTTTGGAAGGTTAAAGTCCAATGTTCATTCAAGTTCGAATTGAGGTGCGATTTGTCATTTTGATGTTGTTATGTGTGATTTGAGGCCTTGAGTAGGTCCGTGTTATGTTATGGGACTTGTTGGCATATTTGGACGGGGTCCCTAATGACCCGAGTGAGTTTCAGACGAGGTTCAGATCATTTTCGTTTTATGCTGCATTGCTGAAGGTATGCTGGTTCTGGTGCTTCTGCAACTGCGGATGCAAGTCCGCAGATGCGAGTCCGCAGATGTGGAGAATTGGTCACAGAAGCGCAAACAGGCTTGGCTGGAGATCATCGCAGATGCGGAGGAAGAGGCCCACTTGCGTGTGCGCAGAAGCGAAATCCTTGGGCGCAAGTGCAGTCATATGCTCAGATGCGCGTTCAGTGGTCGCACCTGCGATCGTGCAGGAGCGGATGTTTTCCGCAGGTGTGAAGATTCATTTTTCTAGCTTTTTTCCGCAGAAGGGGGCTTCACGTCGCAGAAGCGACGCTGCAGAAGCAGGTCATTGTTCACAAAAGCGAAGAGGGCTGGGCAGAAGCTTTAAGTTCGAAGGTTTGGTCATTTTAGCATATTTGGAGCTATGGAGCTCGGATTAAAGCGATTGTTGAGGGGATTTTCACCACGTGAATTGGGGTAAGTTTCTCTATACGGTTTTGGTTATATCTCATGAATCTATCTTCGATTTTGGCATTTGGATTATTAATTGTAAAGAGAAATTGGGGTTTTTTAGCCTAAAGTTTCATAGAGTGAGTTTTTTAGTTTTGAACATCGATTCAGAGTCGGATTTGGGTAAAATTAGTATGGTTGGACTAGTAATTGAATGGGTTGTTGGATTTTATAAGTTTTATCGGGTTCCGAGATGCGAGACCGGGTTTGACGTTTTGGTCGAGTTTGGGCTTTTATATTAAAGATTCGACCTTTATCATTTGGAATTGTTTCCTTAGGCATTAGTTGATGAATTTCAGTTGCTTTTCGCTAGTTTCGAGCCGTTCCGAGGTCGGTACATGTGGGATGACATTTTTGGAGCATCATTTGGCTTGCTCGGTATTGGATGTGGCTTGTTCGAGGTAAATAAAACTTCTAAACTTAGTGCTGAGGGTATGAAACCCCAAATTACGTATTATGTGATTAATGTTGAGGTGACGCGCATTCTAGGTGACGGGCGTGTGGGCGTGCATCGTAGAAATTGTGATCTAGTCGATTTCATAGAACTATATAGCTATCTTATCTGAATACTTGTACTGTATACACTGTGCTAGAGCTCTTGAGCTGTAATTCATGCTAGAAAATGTGTTTAGGCTATATGCCGGCACTATTGGGACCCATAGTGGTCGTCCTTTGTTGTTGAGTTTTTTGCTTAATTGTAGTTATGTACTCAGTCTCATTCATCATTTCATATTATAACCCAGTCTCTATTATCGCATATTGTCATATCTCGTATCATTGATTAGGACTGCTTAGCATGAGTGTTGTGAGCCTGAGAGACTGGAGAGATTGATGACTGACTGAGGCCCAGGGTCTGTTGCGAGTGATATTTAAGGGATCGGGCTGTACGTCGCAATATGCTTTATTGATTTATGTCAGGATTTGTCTTATTATAGCACTTGGGCTGGATCAGCCCCTCCGGAGTCTGCACATCCACAGTGGGCGCAATTGCTAGAAATCATTTACATTTGGGCTAGATCTGCCCTAGTTCATTTGCATTAGGCTGGATCTGCCCTGATTTATTTGTATTTTGGTTCATTTGCTTTGGGTTGGATCTTCCTTTGTTTATTTGCATTTGGGCTGGATCTGCCCTGTACAGTACTGAGTGACTAAGTGTGCTGAGTATTGAGCATGAAGAGTGAGAATACGGGACAGTGAGATTGAATACTCTGAGAGTGTGAGTACATGAGTTCATCACTGAGATGCATTGCATTTGACATGCGTACTTGAGGTATATGCATAGAGATGCATTTCCATCTACAACCCGATTTTGGTGACATTTATGATTTTATCTGCGTATTGATATGTAGGCATAGAGATGTACTTTCTTCATGCTATATGAAAAATGAAACATCTTATTTATTGTTGAAAGATTTTTGAGAAAAATCACAGTTTTCGAACTTACGCATATGTTTTTTTTGGTGTTTTCGGTGGAAGATTTTGGATTTACTGTTATACTTGAAAAACATGCCTATTTTCCGTAACTGTGAACGAGCTGAGTATCTTATCTCTGCGTTATTTTCTCGTACCATTTTTATTAAAGTTTTATGAACTGTTGCTGATTATTGGAGGTGGACTCTGACCCTTGTCCCAGCTCGTCACTACTTTCAACCTAAGGTTAGGTTTGTTACTTATTAAGTACATGGGATCGGTTGTACTCATATTATACTTCTGCACCTTGCGTGTAGATGTTGGATGCTGATGTTGCTGTGCACGGCGAAAGCTGGATGTGAAGATGTACATACGTTCCGGTCATAGCTGCCTCTTGATCTTGGTAGCTTTAGAATTTTAATTTATTCATGTATATTTCAAAGAGATGATATACTTTATTTCATATTAGCTTTATAAATTCTAAATCTAAGCAACTCATGATTTGTACTACCATTCCTTGGAGAATAATTGTATAAAAGCAGTTGTATTATCATTTCTTCTCTTGATCAATCTTAGTAAATTGGATAGTTATTAGTTGGCTTACCTAGCGGGTTGGGTTAGGTGCCATCACGACTAGATAGATTTTGGGTCGTGACAGTGACAATTCCTTGGCAATATTCTCGTTTTACTAGTAAAGGGAACCGCAATGAGTGGTGCTTTTGAAAATGAAATACTCCGTGTGCTCCATGACTTTTTGGTTTTTTTTGTGATCCATAATATTTGATTTTTCAGATATCAAGAAAGAATTAACTTCTTCTTTCCAAAGTTGTCATTTGAGTAAAAAGCTTAGCAGTAGTTTGTTATATTTTCAATGAGCAAATTAAGGTTAATATGGTCAATTTTATTGTTAATTAATGCTAAAAGATGAATTCCTTAATATGTATGAAAAGAGACAAAAAATCACTTAAAGTGGACCGGAGGGAGTAATAGTTATAATACCATAGAAAGTGCCATTTTAACAAAAAGGATGTTGCGCCCTCGTCCTAATTTGTGAGCTACTTTTTATTTTTTAGTTAGTCCCAAAAAGAATGCCATCTTTTCTATTTAGTAACAAAACTTTAAATTGCTCATTTTATCTTTAATGAGATCATTTATAACCACACAAATATCTATGGCTCATTTTAGACCACAAATTTCAAAAGTTTTTACTTCTTTCTTAAGTTTCGTATTTAGTGAAACACCATCACAAAAATTGGGATGACGAAAGTAATTTCTATTGCTCAATCCATTTCATTTTATATATAAAAACCTTTGATTGGACACAATATTTAGAATAAAAAGAGAAACTTTTGATACATATCAAAATTCAAAAGTACCCCTAGAATTTGTGCTTTTAAATATGCCACAACTTATTTTAGCTATATGAACAAGTCATAAGAGTAAAAATAAAGTTTAAAGTTAAAAATAATTATTAAAATGTGTCATTTTTTTTAATATATTAAAAAGGAATTCGTATCATATAAAATCAAAATAGAGGGATTGATATCCTAGTTCTACAGAAAGTGCCAGTCATAGACTATCTTCTTGTAACAATAGTGAGTCTTATGCTAGGAGTGGAGACAGGTCCACTCTGTGCATAACGTGGTAAGTGAAAAAATATAAAATGTTTAATTGCATAGTTACCCAATATCTTGTCATGTTAGTTAAATGTGTCGCGTTCTTGTTTAAAAAGTAATTCAGAGCTTGCACCTTATTTAAAAATTTATCACGTTTAAATAAACAGGTAACAAGTTTTTGTGGCTGATAATTGAATTGTTGGCAATTTAATTTAAAACATAAATCTTAACTTATTCACGGTTTCGTGGAGACTTCCTTTCAGACATCCAAATGTGATTTGATTCCTTTAGACCAAGTCAAGTCAAAGATTAAAGCATGAAACCAAGATTCATGACGATCATAGACCTCCCTTGTTGACGAAACCAGGAAATCTGTGAACTATTTAGGAACATGGAATTATAGGGGACTTTTAGGGTGTGTTTGGTAAGATGGATTTCCAATTTTCTCATTTTGATTGGTTTAAATATTTTGAAAAATATTTTTCTCATTAATTCATTTTTTTCCAATTGGAGGAAAATATTTTCCCTATCAAGTGAAGGGAAAATATTTTCCCTATCAAGTGTTTTTCAACCTTCCTCACCCTATTCCCTTTCCCACCAATCCACCCCCA
>AWOL01S0000698.1:0-64445 GCA_000715115.1 Nicotiana otophora
ACGCTCGGGCCGAGTATGGTACCGGGTGCCGGCCACGTCCCTTCAGGTTGGGGCGTGACAGTGAGCACATGAGGCTGCCAGCATGGTGCATCGCATACAGTATTGTATTGACATGCACACATGACATACAAGCATAGAGATGTATTTTTCTCATGTTGTACGGTATCACATCATTCATGATTTCTCACACATATTGACAGATGGGCATAGTGATGCATTTGTTTTACACGGGTTATATGCAAAAGAAATGAAACATATTATTTATTATTGAAAAGATTTTGAAAGAATTATTGTTTTCAAACTTATTCATATTTTTGGCAACTCCGGTAAATGATTTGGGTTTTCATTGATGTACTTGAAAAGGCAAAACTATTTTTAGAAATCATGTTTTTGTTGAGCATTGATTGTTAAGTTACTTCTGGTATTACTTGTTTCATATTGTTATGAACTATTGTTGGTTATGGAAGTTGGACTCTGACCTTGGTACAAGCTCGTCACTACTTTCAACCTAAGGTTAGGTTTGTTACTTATTGAGTACATGGGGTCAGTTGTACTCATACTACACTTCTGCACCTTGCGTGCAGATGTTGGCTGCTGATGTTGTTGTATTCGTTGGGAGCTGGATATGAAGATGTACCTGTGTTCTGGTTGTAGTTGCCTCTTGTTCATGGTAGCCTTAGATTTATAAGAATCTGTTTATGTATATTTTGAACAGATGGGGTATTTATTTCATACCAGCTTTGTATACTCTATTCTTACAAGCTCATGATTTGTACTACCAATTCTTGGGGAAATGTATTGGTTTTAGATATTTTCTTTTAATTAATTGCCTTGTTAATTTCATTAGAATTGGATAGTTGGTAATTGGCTTACCTAGCGGGTTGGGTTATGTGTTATCACGACTAGTTGAATTTTGGGTCGTGACAATATATTAGTCGGTAATTAACAATATGTACATCTAATGTTGAAACCTTCCCTGCATTTATTCGTTGTTAAATAATTCTTGTCTAGAAGGGGAAAAAAACCCACTCTTTATGATAAAATTACATATTTAAAATAAGAATATAAGGAAAATTAGAAGTAAAATGAGTTTAGTGATATTTAGAACTAACAATAGAAAATAAGGAAAAAAACAACCTCTATACTTAATATACATTTTTTCTGTTTAATATTACATAAAACTATTGACATTAAACGAAAATGACATAATTATTCTGATGGTTGATTGTAATTGTCACAATAAAGTAGAATTTGTGACATATATATATATATATATATATATATATATAACAGTGCCAAAGAGTGCTGACATGGCATATCTCTTTGGCCAGGATTATTATTTTCTTCTTTTATCTCAGTTTTTTGGCCTTTTCCTCATTTCTCCCTTATTTTTCCTTATTTTTAGGTTATTTTGCCAATATTCTAAAATAACTGACTGAACCTGAATAGACTCTTTCGGTTATCTTTATCGATACGACGATTTAATACTCAATTATTTAACGGAAGCGCAAGAGGTTTCCTTCTACATTGCATCACCATATTTGAGGTTAAATGCAAATCATGTTAACAAGTTTACAAGTAGATATGCAAATTATCATTTTAATTCTGTATGGAATAGTAATGAAGAATCTCTAGCGGCCTCCCGAATTAGCTGATGCTGTAAAAGAAGAAAAAGGAGACGGTAGAAGAATATTAGCAAAGCTAAAAATAATTAGGCATTAACTAAACCACAATATACTTGCAAATAAATGTAGCAACTAGCAAATAACATTTAAACGGAATATACATAACCCGGGAAAGAAAGAAAGAAAAAGGTAAGGAGAAAATAAAAAACAAAAGAAAAAGATTTACCTTATATATACATATTACACCAAAAGAATCTTTACATTATCAAACAAAAATGTTGTAGAAAATCTGCTGTCTAACTTTTAGGTTATTAATTTCACTTCTTGTGACAGATTTAAATTTACTAATTTTAGTTTAGTTTTACCTCATTTACTATAATGTGCAGGGTTACCGCGCGAACCATGCTTGCTCTAGAACATTACAGGTAGTAGGTTGTTTAGTTAAACTTTTTATGGACAGTGACTTGATACGGTAAATATATTGTTATACTGCATAGAACTTAAAATCTAAAAAATGGAGATAAGAAAAGAACTGACAGTTCACAATTGAAGCTTCTTGAAATTGGAAAGTCAAGTTTGACCCCACATTTCTGAGGAAGAGTTTGAGCTGCATCCTCATTCAAATTTGAGTAACGCTTAGCAGCATTCTTGAGACAGATACATATTGTTCTCTGATCAGTCACTGTTAGAGCCATCCCTTTGAGATTTCTGACACCATTACAGCATGCAGGATAAGGTTGTACATCTTGAGTAAGATAAGTGATGCACGGGGCCAAGGAAGTTTCAACTTCACCACAAGTTATTGTGGCTTGTCCAGGTTGTACCATGAATTTGACCATTGTTAATATGACTATCATCAAGATTGCAACATTTTCCATTTTCTCTACTTTCATGTTGAGAAAGATGTAGAAGTTAGTTTGTGGGTTCTTGGTTGTGATTGGGGGTATTTTATACTCTACAGGATCAAGGGCGGAATTAGTCATGTGTAAGTAGTGGTGGCAATGAATAAAAAAATAGTTATTCATCCATATTATCTACTAAAAAATGTGTTGGTTAATGAACTTTTTAAAAATCTATAGATAAAATTCATATTATTCGCTTGAAAAAAGGATAACCAATGGGTTTCACTATTATATTGCAAAGACTCAAACAGAGGATTTCTCAAGTTTGGGAGACTAGGAATTCTCCCAAAAGTGGTCACATATTCAAGAAGCCATTATCCACCGGTTAATCCATTTTTTATCCGTATAAAATATGAATCAGGTCAGATAATAAATTCGTTTTTACATTACTTATTTTTTATCTTCCCATATCCGACTAGACCCCCCCTCCCTGCCACCCCTATGTGTTTTTGTCCATATTCTATACTTGTTACTTAAAAAATTCATTTGAACATATGTAAAAATTATTAATTTAAAATCCGTTAATTAAAAAAAATTAGAATCCAAACTCATAAGTTTCAAATCCTGATTTAGCCTGTTGTTTAGACATTTTTGAACTAACACCATAGATATTAATTATTGTTATAACTTGTTAATATTAGTCTGGTAGGAAAAAAGTATGTTATCCAATTGGTAGTTTACAAAGGCTTCAAAGACCTTGTAATGTGGGATACGTTATGAGAAGAATTGGTGTGAAATTTCGGATGGAAATAGAAATTTGCCAACAAAAAGAAAGTAACTCCGTTTAAACAATACTTAAAGCCTTTGATAGTACTTGACACTTGGCACGTGTATGTGTAGGATTGCGCCCACCTGTCAATGTATGATAAAATAATATTACTCTCTTTTCAATTCTATTTTTTGTAAACAATTAACGGACATAGCCTGTCTGAACAAGTATTATTTTCAAAATAAACATGATCATTTAAATAGGTTTTTGTTAAGGTCTATCGCGCTCTTGCCGCGTCTTGGCAAAGTATGTTGATGGGCAAACCCACTCCTGTTGTAATGGTGTGAGGCGTCAGAATGCAAAGTAAGTTGATGGGCAAACCCTCTCCTATTGTAATGGTGTTGGGTGATAGAGGTTGTTACCCATGGCCAACTTGAATTAGCTGAAGTTTGAGACAGCTTTTAGTTGTTAAGTTATAGCAGGATTGAATCCAATCCTTCATTTTCACAATAGACATAATTAATTATTTGCATATACGCAATTCAAACATTTAAACCTCCTGTCCGTAGCCTTATATATGTGCAGTTTTATAGGTTTTCAAGTACTCCCACCAATTCAATTTATATGAGATAGTTTGAGTCGGCGTCAAATTTAAGAGAAAAAAGAAGACTTTTGAAACTTAGGTTTCTAAAAGCTTAAGTGGTAAAAGCTTAATGAGTCATGACTTATTTAGTTATAAAAGTTTCTCATTAAGGATAAAATGGATAAAATAAAAAGTTTAAAGTTATATTATTTTCAAATATAAAACTATGTGCTTTTTGGGGGAGAAATACTATTTCACCAATCGAGTCATAAGTATCTAACATATTCATACAGTGACGACTAGAGGGTAATGAAGCAATGACTTTAGGCCCTGAAACTTCTAGGGCCCCATTTTTTAGATTAATAATAGGTTAATACTAAAGTAATATTTCCAAAATACATTTGAATATTTATGGTAAAAAGGTATAAGATTTTTCTAAAAAAGAATAGAGATTATTATTTAGCCAATGTGACTTATGATGACTAATACTTAATTTGCACTCTCATATTAATATTCTTCTTCTTTTTCTTTCTCAAAATAAAACTTGTGTTTTATATTCTCTTTTTCCCCTCTTACTAAGGTGTCTATTCTCTAAAAAGATAAGGGATGAAAGTTGGTAAAAGTTTACCTACACTGAATGTTTATATCAGGCCAATGAATATAAGATATATCTCTTGCACACATATGTTTTTACAATTAATCATAGTTGGGTGATATACATTTTCACTTTGATTTGTTGATTCTTAAGGTTAATTATTTAGTTAGGTACAAACTCCCAGCGTCGATGAGTTTTTATCGATAGAAGACATGAATAAATTAAAATTGCTTCATTTTCATTTTTTAAAGCATTGCAACAATAATGAAATTTATCCTATATCAAGTTATTGACTTCTAGAATCAAGTTCTAGTGTTTTAACACACTATTTGTTTTTTATTTAAATTTGAAGTTTATTATTTTTAAGTTTAAGGCCTCTCAAAAGAGTTTGGCTTTAGGCCTCTAATGTTCTTGAGCCGCCTCTGCATTCATACCTAACAATTTTTCACAAAGTGGTGACCAAACTTATAACTTTATACAAATCTTTCTATTTTCCGAATCGATCCGATCCATTCGTTTGTAAAGGTATTTACTCAATCGCAGACATTTTTGGAATTCCTTAAAATGGACTAATAAGGAAAATGTGTCATATAAATTGAAACCGATGGAATATTATATTTCTCTCCCCTTTTAATATATAATTTCTCACAAAATTATTTATTCCTAAAATTAAGAAGTTTGAAGGAACTTCTTTTGGAAATGCTGCATGTAGATTCCTAAAATTAAGAAGTTTGAAGGAACTTCTTTGGGAAATGCTGCATGTAGATTTTGGAGGCTTTGTTGTATCTTTATTGCAAATTCCCAACAACAATAGTTCATAACGAGGACAATTAATACTTTGAGGGCTCCTTTGGTACAATGGATAAGGGACAATTAATTTCGAAATTAAATTTGAGATACATTTATATCACGTTTGGTTGGGATAAAATCACGGTATAACTAATCTCATAATTAGTTATCTCCATGGGAGAGTGAAATAACAATCTCAAAATAATTAATCCCGAAATAATTAATTCTGGCATAACTATCCCAGCCAAACGACCCCCCGAAAAAAGTAGGTAAAACTTAGTTTAAGGTAAGTATTCTAATCGCCTTAAGCGGTCGTTTGGTAGGAGGTGATAGAAAAAATAATGCAAGCATTAGCTCTATGCATTACTAATACCTTGTTTGGTACATTTTTTCAACATGTGTATAATTAATACTTGTATTAGTTATATATCATACTTGGTATTATCCTATGTATAAGTAATGCATAGAAAATCATTGCATTAGTAATACCAAGGCTATTAATGCTTGCATTAGTATGATTAAAGACAAAATTATCCTTAAAGTCTCTTAAAGCTTGAGAATATGGAGGGTATTTTTGTAAACAACTATTTTTCTTAAAAATTATGCAATGCATTATAATTTTAATACACCACACCAAGCAGTAGATAATAAATAATATCTGTATAACTAATGCTTGCATTACTAACCCATGCATTACTAATTCATGCATTACTAATACACCTTATTCCGCATTATTCTTATACACCCTACCAAACGACCCCTAAAAGTCTATATAATACCCACTGAGCTAAAAAATATTTTGGTCCATTACGTTTCCTCCTAGGTTAGGAGGTTAGAACTGTTTAGATTTTTTTTACATACATTGTCATAAGATGATGAGAAATTACATCAGCTTTTCTGGTCTTCTGTTTGCGGTGTTTGTTAGTTTCTTTCTGCACCTTGATAATGATGATGATCTCAAGGGCTGTTATGCTGTTTGGATTTTCCCACATAATGAAAATCATCAGACTTTGCCCGCAAGCTTTTCTGGTGGTGCTCTCCTCATCAAAAGGAAAAAGGCAAGAACAAGAGCTCGCCACATCTTTTTCAGTTTTCGTTATCCTTAATTAGAACAAAGTTAAAGAACAAATCTCGCCCAATGTTAAGGTAGCACCGAGGAATAATGGAGATTGTAATGGAGTAGATACTGAAGGAAAATATTTTAATTATAAATTTATGAATAATCCCTACAATTCTTTATTTCCTCCACAGATCTCCACATAATCAAATAAGCTACTTGTTTACCCGTAGAACGGTACAGTTGAATTTGTTCCTGATTTCTAGACAAGTCAATTAATTTGATCCAATAAGTAACGAAATAACTGATGAAATATAAAATATTTAACTTTAGAATGTAGATGGAACGACAAAGCTGATGAGTCCGGGAATAGGGTTCTCGGGCACAAAAATGATAAGATCAAAAGCGATGAGAATAAAATTGTATTAAAATGTTGTATAGAATATAGTATAAGTTAGCCAGAAAATTCCTCCCATTACAATGATAACTGAGCTCTCTATTTATAGCTATGTCTAGGGAAAGAAATCCTAGGATCATGCCCTTCTTTAATGCCAATTATGAGGGCCATTAATGAAGACGTAACGCTAGACATAAATGCTAAATTTCTTATAACGGGCCATCACCCTTAATGCTGCAAAATATTTTGTATTAAACGTTACTGGACGCAAAGCATTTAATACTCCTTTTATGATCTTTATTCCTTCCAGTGACAAGCGGAATACCTATGTTCGGTGGCCATCTCCATCTTGTGTTCCACGTGTCCTTCCTTTAAGCGGTAACGTTCCATGTCATATTTTTCCCTATATAGATAGTCCCTATGCTTTTCGGTGACATAACTTTGTGTTACCGAAAAGTTGGTAGAAACACTCTTTTGGTGGAAATTACTATAATTCCTTTTGAAGGCCACTGACAGTTGATTAGACATATGTCTCTCCGCATTTAAAGCCGTGAACACGTGTATTCTCATGATTTAGCACGCATTTCGCCGATTATCGAGGTAATCTTAGTCAAGGATTTAACCGCCAAAACTTTTACTTATATGTATCAACTTCCTCCCGTGCATTCCAACTTCTTTCATCTCATTTTGCCTACTGAGTCTTTATCTTCTTCAAACAAAAACTCTTTCTCTTTTTCGATGACTGCCTCCTCAAAACGTACTAGTTTTTCGAAAGGCAAAAACAAAACCGACGACTTTGTCGCTCCAACCATAGATTCCATCATACCAAAAAGACTCAATACCGCAAAGGATTTTGAGGAGAAATTCCCTTCTACCAACCCTCGTACATGGGCTGTTAGCAGGAACCCTTCTTCCATTCGTCCTTCCAGTATTCCCGCTGTGAATGAAGATTGTCGTTGCCATGAATTGGATATCATCGCTCCCGATCTATCGAAGCGACTGACCCTTCCCAAGGAAGAGTTTAGATACTTTTACACGTATTCCTTTACTTTGGGTGCGTTTTCTTTGAGTGAAGAGCTTGATTCCATGATTGTGAAACTTTGCCTTCGCTATCAAGTGTGCTTGGCATAGGTAAGCCCTTCAGTATGGAGGACGGTTGCCTGCCTTCGACGCCTGTGTCAGGAAGCTGGGGAAAAGCTATCATTAGCTCTATGATGAACCTTTATTCCCCCGAGATTTTTCGGGGAGGTATGATAAACCTCTGCAAGAGTGGCTACCATGTTTTATTGTCTAGCATGGATGACGATAACGACCATGGGCGGACGGAACGGTTCATTGTAGTTTCTACCAGTTACATTATTCCAACAACGGCTTCATCTTTTCCGGTTGCTTGGAACCACTCTCGTAAGTTCCCTTTAATAAACTTTTTCTTACTAAATATTCTTTCATGCTCGTATTGATCCTTCAACCTTCGTTTGTTACAGCGAATCAATGGGTCCCACCGGTGATAGATGGCTTGAATCAGTAGGTTCAGAAGATCTTGGACATCACAACGCCCGAAACCCGTTTGTGGAAAGAGTTATCCCTTATATACGGGTGGAATCCCAAAAATCATGATATTTTTAATTTACCTCGTTTCCACTTTTTGTATATGAAGAACTTGGTTGAACCCTTCTGATATGTTCACGAAATTAGGTCTACCTACGGGCTTAGTTGATATCCCCGAGGAAGATGTTTTGGCTGACCCTACTGATGCAGCGAGGCTGCTTCAGGAGGCACTTACTCGAACAGACGTCTCTGGGCCTGCTTTGAGCACAAATGTTTCTTCACGGTATCCCCAGACAGAGAACAAGCAGCCAAAAAGAAGACGTTCTTCTGCGGCTGGGGAAAATAATAAGAGGGAAAAGGTTGATGCCCCCGAATCATCTCCGGTGGCGATAGTGACTGGTCCACCTTCCGGGCCGGTCATAAACACTGTGATGATCGACGATGATAAAGAAGCTAGTGATGAGGGAGCTTCTTTACATAGAAGGATACGATCCTCATCATCTCAACAAGATGCTCGACCTGTTGAGACAATTGCAATAGCTGAAGATGACGTCCCAGCACTTTGGGGAGAATTTGATTTGGTAGATAATGCCAACTCCCACTCTCGGGCCCCAATTGTTGTAACCGGTAATGTAAGGCTGAGTACCGGGTCCATGCCATTTTTTGTTGGCGAGAGTCAAACAACCAGCACTACATTTGATGCAGGTGCTTCTCACTCTTCCACTCCATCACCTGCATCTCCACCTTCTCCATCACCAGCAACTGCTACATCATTTCCATCTTTGTCCACTCTTCAAACAATGGTTTCTACATCATCTCCATCGGTAGCGCCTAACCATGAAAAAGGTGCCCCTCCTCCACAGTCCCCAGTTCATGGGAATTTAGGGCAAAATTATGCTGCCCCTTCTGAAGATCCACAAAGGAGGAGGAGTGTTACCCTTTAGGTCTCTACCGGGTGCAACTTGCTTTCGAGGCCGGTGGATCTTGCTAACTATCTAAAGCCTTTGGCTTCAGAAAAAGACTGGGAGAAGATTCAGACACTCTCAGGAGAGTGTTTATTAAACAATGTTATGCATAACGCCGTAGTGGTACGTTCATTTATTTTTTTGTTATTTCTTCTACGTTTGAACAAATGTACTCTAAGTTTTACCTCTTCTTGTTTTGTAGGCATACTTTCTTGCTTCTCAGGGCCTCTAAAGGCTGATTCGTAAGAAGGAAGAACTTACTTATGAACGGGATCAGCTTTTGACGGAACGGGACCATATTGTTCTCCGCCTCTCGGAATTGGAAACCAAACCTACCGAGGTCGTTGTTTTGGACGCCAGCTCGCAGAAAAGTGAGCAAGAAGTGGTAACCCTTAGCTAAGAGATTTGGCCACTGAGGATTAGATTTGATGAAGCCAAGGCTAAATAGGCAGAAGTCCAGAACACCATTCTTGCTGCAAATGATTGTGAGGTTGCCTCTGTTGCAAGAGTGATTAACTTAGAGGCAGCCTTAAACTCCAAAAGTGAAGAGCTTGTTGTTGTGGTAGTGAACATGCCCAGTTGAAAGAGAAGTACAGGAAAACTATCGAGCATAATAGGCTCTATAGTTCAACTGTCTGTGAGCTCGATGTTAGTCTCAAATTTGCTAGGTCCGCCCGGAAAAACCTTTCCGTCAAAATTACTCAACTCAAAGAAGAACTCAAGCGCCGAGCAACTTCCCTCATTGTTGAAAAAACTTATTCCATGTATAGTATGAGGAGAAAAACCTTGGAAGAGGCCAAGACTGGTATCATTGACATTGATGTAAAAATTGCTAAGGCCCGAGAGCTTGAGTTGGCTACAAAAATTGGACTCCCGGCGAAATCTGGCGCTCCAGGTTCTTCTGATTTTGATTCCAAGTTTTCGGAAAATGAAGAGGCATCGGAAGTTGATGATGCTGAAGACCAAGCTAGGGAAAACGTTGAGCCATCGGTGGAACCAACTCCCGGGGATGCGGATATTTCTCTTCCTCCTGATTTCGGAGACGCTGCAGCTTAGCTTTTTCTTTCTTTTTCTATTTTGTACCTTTATCACTCTGACGCACACTTGTAAATAAAAATATATTTTTTGCTCAAGTATCGTTTGAGTCTTATTTTAATTTTGATTATTTATGCAAGTCTTTAACTTTCGTACTTGCTTAAGTATTCTGCGCATGTTGCTCTGTTCGCGCTTTATTATGTGTAATCTCATATGCTTTTTCTTCAAACCATTTTAGTTTCGAGTATTATCCCTTTTACATGAGGGTTTCAATAAGTATTTGGGCAAATATTATTTTTGCGTCTTTTTCGTATGTAGCTTTGGGTGTATTTTTCCCCGATGGCATTATGGATCTCGGGCATTGAATTTTTTGGGACCAACCCTTTAACGTGAGGGTTTTTATAAGAGAGGGCTCTCTTATGTTTACGATGACCTTGAAGAGGATGTCTCATGTTCATTACGGCACAACCATTTGAAGTACTTGTTTAACTTTCAAATGGTAAAATTAACTCATCGTTCAGACAAGAAACAAGATAAAAATAAAAGTATTTCATTTCATTTAATTCCTTCTATTTTCAAAAGTACATAAGCATTTTGCTATGCAGAAAAGAGATTGCCATGACTTGTGGATATAAAGAAATTACCATGACTTGTGGCTATCTTGTATAACTTGTTTCTACGGGGCTGGTTGCGCAGTCCCCGATCCTGATAATGTATTATGTTCCAGATTTCTGTTCCCCGGTTGATATGGCATTCAATGTGGCCTAGCATTCAATGTTGCTGTATCCTCATATCATTCCGCCCCGCAGTGTTCGAATGCAAAGAATGCGAATTGGAACACTAGAGTCTTGTATCTTAGAAGATCCCACTAATGAATTGCTACGTAATCCTTCACTCGGAAACATATCTTGTTTCCCTTTAGAAACCCATGCTATCGAGCGAAAGAATACCTAACAATCCTCTAGTGGTTTGTGCTCATGAATGATCGGGTAACCTTTTTTCGGTAGCAAACTTAACTTCCCGGTAGGAATTTGCTATCGAAGTAAAGATTATCTAATCGTCCTTCTCGTTTAAAAACTTGGTTGTTTGCCTTATTATCAAAGGTCTTATCACGGATATCTTCGTAGTATGCTTTCCGTCACTGCCTCGTTAAAACCTTTGCTAGAAAAACCTAATTGGGACAAAAACTGAACGATGGGAAAAAGAGTGCAACACATACTTTACGTTTGACTGTTGTTCATCAGCAGTAATATCTTTTGAGGTGAGTCACGTTCCAGTTGTTGGGAAACTTGTCTCCATTTTGGTTCTCCAACTTGTATGATCCTTTCTCAGTGATAGCTAAAACCCGGTAAGGGCCTAATTTGCTCGCGTTTAGTTCCCGTGTGTTTTGAGTTACCTTCCTCAAGACCAAGTCTCCTACTTTGAAATATCGGAGGTTGGCTCTTCGATTATAATATCGCTCCATTCTTTGCTTTTGAGCAGCCATTCTGACATGCGCCAAGTCCCTGCGTTCCTCGAGCAGCTCCAAGTTGATTAGCACTGCTTCGTTGTTCAATCCTTCGTTCGCCTCGAAATACCTTAAGGTTGGTTCCCCCACTTCCACCGATATCAAATCTTCTACACCGTATATAAGGGAAAAAGGGGTATCTCCCGAGCTTGACTTGGCCGTTGTTCGGTAGGCCCATAGGAATTCTAGGTAATCCTTCGGGCCAGCTGCCTTTTGCTGTTTCTAACCTTTTCTTGAGGTTTTGAATAATTATTTTATTTGTTGACTCCGCTTGATCATTTGCACTCGGATGATAAGGTTAAGAGGTAATCCTCTTTATCTTCAAGTCTTCAAGGAACTTTGTATCTTTTGCACCGATAAACTGCGGCCCATTGATGCATGCAATCTCTTTTGGTATTCCAACCCTGCAGATTATATTTTTCCACAGGAAGTCGATGACTTCGCGTTCTCCAATCTTCTGATAAGGAACTGCTTCAACTTATTTAAAAACAATCAGTCAGAATTGAAAGAAACCTTACCTTTCCAGGAGTTGGGGGCAGTGGTCCGACAATGTCCATCCCCTATTTCATGAATGGCCATGTCACGCTCCGAGCCTGGGGGCGAGACCGGCACCCGGTGCCTCATCTATCCTTGCGTACCAACTTGCGACTATGGGGCTTTGAACATATAATGTCATACTTTGGCCATGGGCCACATTGCAAGACGATTTGCGAAGCAAAATATAAAACTGAATGGAAACCAATGCAGACTAAACATCAATATAAAGCTGGGCCGGCAAGGCCGTCATAACTACAACAACTGAAAAACTAACAAAATATACATACAAGGCCTACAAGCCCAACATACTGCACTAACTGACAGGTTATGTCTACAAGCCTCTACTGCTGGATGTACTGTGATCAGAATAGTTTCCCCACCTACCCATAACCTATATACGTATATACACAAGATGTACACAAAACTTCTAGACCCGACAACTCCGAAGGATGTGAAGCTTACCGATAAAGCTGAACTCAGGCAACACCTACTGAGGAGGTCTACCCGTCTGTCTGTCTGAACTTGCATGCATGAAATGCAGCGCCCCCAGAAAAGGGACATTAGTACGAAATAATGTACCGAGTATGTAAGGCAACAAAATAACTAAAAGCTGAAACTGAACTTATAATATAATAATTGAAAGTAACTAGAAGTCAAAGATAATCTGAAGATATGCTTACCTACATATACTGACTCAACTCTCTCAATATAGTAAGTAAAATAGTTGTCTGGCCCTATAAGGCTCGGTATATATATACAACTGCTCTGCTGTAGTAGGCTCGCTCATAGGCGCTCGGCCATACTAGGCTATGTATCTCGGCCATTCTGGGCCTGCTCAAAGGCGCACGGCCACAATAGGCTCGGTATATAACTTACCATCTGATATGAGGTTTCCCAATAGGGGCCTGCCCATCGATTATAGCTCGATAGTAATGAAAATACTGTAATACTGCATATATATGCTCTCTACTCTCTTGACTAGAACAAGACAATACTTAATTAAATATGAAGTCCCGATAAGGAGAATATTGTAACTTACGAGACTAGGAAAATATATATAAATTCGGGAGTATGAACTTCTCTTTATGCCTCGTTATCAAACATATGTAATTACGAGATCATGCCAAAATGAAGGAAGGGCTTAGCCTTAACATACATGGAGTAGGGAAAAATCCGTGTGATATTCTTGAGAAGGATTACACCGTACTCCCTTAAAACTGTAAAATCTCTGTTAGATTTATTGAAGATCCGTACCCTTCTACGTTAACTGCCGATTGTCTTCTCCGTCAGCTTCAGATTGCCCACATTTACAGTTCTTTGTTATCCTCTTAATCATTCAAAGATGTGCATCTTTGAATTGTTCATATTCAAAGATATGTAACCTTCTAGGATTTAATAATTTCTTATGGTGGAAGATAAGTATCTTTTGATTGTTAAAAGATTTGTAGATTTTCTAATTACATGGCTTATCTAGGAATTGGTTGCCACCTAATCTAATATGACTAAGAGTCATTTTTCCAAGAAGTGGCTTGCTACCACGTGGGGGTGGGGTGGAAAATGTTAATCTCTATCCACTTATTAGGTAATTACGTAATATCCCGTTACCCGGTAATTAACCAATTACCCGCATAATTAAGAATTATCTCAAGTTACTTAAAATACTACTTATTTTTAATACCCCTTATACGTCATACTATCAGGGTCATATGGTACCTTGTATGGCACTAGTCCATAAATACGGGGTATTATAGCTTGGACCGTATTTTATCCCAAATTGCCAAACTTCGACGAAACTCATTTTATTCTATTTGCTTACCTCTCTCCTTCACGAATTTACTTATCCCTTGTTTGAAATAGCATAATACTTGTAATCTCATAATAATTTCCTTCCCGAACTTATGTCGATTAACTTATGACGAAACTTTAGCGTATGAAAATGCGAGATGTCACATTCTTCCCCCTAAAAACATTCGTCCTCGAATGTTTATTCTTAGAGACTTTGGGAAAACTTTACCAGAGTCTCTTCCGTACATTAGATTAAAACCATCATGTACGCAACCAGAAAACATACTATACATGCCATACATGGCCTAATGTCTATAAATAGAAACACTTGGCTTCACACAGCTGTCCATTATAAATTATGAAAATCAACAATAAGAGCTTTCTTGATGACCTACTGGCCTGAATAAAGTTGTGCTGAGGTATACCACCTCGAGCCATATCTTCAGTTTGAAATAGGTAGGGGTATTTAGACTTCATTTCTTCCTCTGCTTCCCACGTCATCTCTTCCACATTCTTGCTTCTCGATAAAACCTTCACGGAGGCTACCTCCTTATTCCGTAGCTTACGGATTTGTGTGTCTAGGATGGCAAACGGAATTTCCTTGTATGATAAGTCCTCCGTAATCTGTACATCATCTGTGGGTACCACCCGGGTAGGATCGCCAATGCACTTCCGTTACATTGATACGTGAAAAACTGGATGGACAGACTCCAATTCCGACGGCAATTCCAACTCATAAGCTACTTGGCCCACTCTCCGAATGATCCTATAAGGCCCAATATACCTTGGGCTAAGCTTGCCTTTCTTGCCAAACCTCATCACGCCCTTCATAGGCGACACCATTAAGAATACCCAGTCATTAACCCCAAACTCTAAATCTCGTCGCCGCACGTCAGAATATGACTTCTGACGACTCTGAGCTATCAACAGTCACTCCCGGATAAGCTTTACTTTCTCTATGGCCTGCTAAACCAGGTCTGGCCCATGTAACCCAGATTTTCCAATATCAAATCACCCTATAGGAGATCTGCACTTACGCCCATACAAAGCCTCGTACGGAGCCATCTGGCTACTGGAGTGGTAACTGGTATTATATGCAAACTCGATAAGAGATAGATGTTCATCCCAACTTCTTTTAAAATCCAATACACATGCTCGTAGCATATCCTCGAGTGTTTGAATTGTGCGCTCGGCTTGTCCATCAGTTTGTGGATGAAAAGTTGTGCTGAGATTCATCTGATTCCCTAGACCTTTTTGAAATGACCTCCAAAAATATGCTGTAAACTGGGCCCTACGGTCAGATATAATAGATACTGGTACTCCGTGTAGCCGCACTATCTGCTTAATATATAACCTTGCATAGTCTTCTGCCGTATATATAGATCTGACCGGTAGGAAATGAGCTGATTTTGTGAGCCTATCGAATATCACCCATATGGAATCGAATTTATGATGAGAACGAGGTAAACCCGTAATAAAGTCCATGTTTATCGCCTCCCATTTCCACGTCGGGATCTCTATAGTCTGCATTATCCCTCCGGGCTTCTGGTGCTTTACCTTCACCTGCTGGAAACTAGGACACTGAGCGATAAACTCAGCAATGTTCTTTTTCATATCGTTCCACCAGTACACATCCTTAATGTCATGGTATATCTTCGTCGACCCAGGATGAATGGAGTACCACGAATAATGTGCCTCTGACATAATCCTGTCTCGTAGCCCTGCTACATCTGGAACACACAGACAACCCCTATATCTGAGAACTCCATCTCCCTTGATCTCTAACAATGGCTTCTTCTGCTGCGGAACTCGCTCTCTCAACTCGACCAACTGTGGATCCTCGTACTGCCTCTCCTTTACTTCAGCTATGAGAGATGATTTTGCAGTATTTTGGAGTATAACTCCACCATCGCCAGAGTCTACTAACCGAACTCCCAAACAAGCCAATTGATGAATCTCTCTAGTTAATTTTCTTTTTTCAGCCTCTACATGTGCTAAGCTGCCCATAGATTGGCGACTTAAGGTGTCTGCTACCACATTAGCTTTGCCTGGATGGTAGAGAATGTTAACATAATAATCTTTCAATAACTCAAGACATCACCTCTCTTACAAATTTAATTCTTTCTGCTTGAAGATATAATGCAGGCTTTTATGATCTGTAAATACATCAACATGAACACCATATAAATAATGTCGCCATATCTTAAGTGCATGGACAACTGCAGCTAATTCGAGTTCGTGGGTCGGATAATTCCGCTCATGCTTCCTTAACTGCCTTGAAGCATATGCAATTAATTTCCCATGTTGCATCAGGACCTATCCTAACCCGATACCTGAGGCATCACAATACATAGCATAACCAGCTGGACCCTCTGGAAGTGCTTGAACTGGCACTGAAGTCAACCTGTTCTTAAGCTCCTAGAAACTCCGCTCGCAAGCCTCCATCCACTGAAACGTAGTTTCTTTCTGCGTCAACTTCGTTAATGGTGCTGAAAGAGAAGAAAAACCCTCTACAAACCTCCGGTAGTATCCTGCTAAGCCTAGAAAGCTATGAATCTCTGTCGGAGTGGTAGGTCTAGGCCAGGATTTCATAGCCTCAATCTTTTGAGTGTCTACCTTTATACCTCCATCGGATACAATGTGCCCCAAGAATACTACAGACTTCAGCCAGAACTCACATTTAGAAAACTTAGCATATAATTTACTATCACGGAGGGTTTGGAGTACCGCTCATAGGTGGTCCGCATGCTCATCCTCTGAACGTGAATAAACCAAAATAGCATCAATAAATAGTATCACGAACAGATCTAACAATGGCTAGAATAGGCTATTCATCAAGTCCATAAATACGGCAGGTGCGTTCGTCAACCCGAAGGACATGACAAGGAACTCGAAGTGGCCATATCAGGCCCTGAAGGCTGTCTTGGGAATATCTTTCTCCCGAACTCTGACCTGGTGGTACCCCAACCACAAATCTATCTTTGAAAAGCATCTAGCTCCCTACAACTGATCAGACAAGTCATATATCCTTGGAAGTGGATACTTATTCTTAATAGTTACCTTGTTCAGTTGCCTATAATCGATACACATCCTCAGCGAGCCGTCTTTCTTCCATAAAAATAGTACCGGTGCACCCCAAGGTGAGGTATTGGGCCTGATGAAACCTTTCTCCAACAAATCTTTTAACTGCTCCTTCAACTCCTTCAATTCGGTAGGTGCCATTGTATACGGAGGGATGGATATTGGTTGGGTTCCCGGAAGCAAATCGATGCCAAAATCAATCTCTCGCTCTGGAGGAATACTTGGAAGTTCATCTGGGAATACATCTGCGTACGTTTTAACTACTGGAATAGACTGAAGTGTAGGTATCTCAGCATCTGCATCTCTAACTCGCACAATATGATAAATTCACCCTTTGCCGATCATCTTCCTTGCCTTCAGATAAGAAATAAACCTACCTCTGGGTGTTGCTGTATTACCTACCCATTCAAGGACTAGCTCACCGGGAAAATGAAATCTAGCTATCTTTGCTCGACAATCAACTGTGTCATAGCAAGCTACCAACCAGTCCATGCCCATGATAGCATCAAAATCCAACATCTCTAGCTCAACTAGGTCGGCTGAGGTCTGACGACCACAAACTGACACCGTACAACCTCGGTAAACCCGTCTAGCAATAATCGATTCTCCGACCGGTGTAGATACTGCAAAAGGATCACTTAGTATTTTAGGCACTATACCAAACTTCCTCACGACAAATGGGGTAATATATGATAAAGTAGATCCTGGATCTATCAAGGCATAAGCATTGTGAGAGCAAATGGTCAACATACTTGTCACAACGTCTGGTGAGGACTCCTGGTCCTGTCGACCCGCTAAAGCATAGCTACGATTCTGGTTACCACCTGAACTAGAACCTCTACCTCTACCTTGACCTCTACCTGCTGAAGACTAAGACTCGCGCCCTGAAGGATGCACAGACATAGATGATCTTGTTGTTGAATTCGCTGGTTGTGCCATACCCCCAGAATCTCTATTTGGGCAATCTCGCATCATATGCCCCGGATGTCCACATGTATAACAAGCATCATAACCGGCTCGGCATTGGCCCAAGTGACCTCTACCACAGATGTCACACCGTGGCTGAAATGGCCATGTCTGCCCTGAACCTCGATGTCGCTGCAAACCCGATGCCCGTAAACTCTCACCTAGTCCCGACTGAGTATAACGGTCATACCTGTAACCCTGTAACTGAGGTGGCGGAGGCCTAGGTGGCCGTTCGAAGTACTGGGGCCTATAACGACCCTCAGACTGCTCCTGTGACCTGGAAAATCTCATCCTCTTATATTGTCTTGACTCAGTCCTCTTTGTACCATGTTGTCGATGCCTACCCCTTTCTATATTTTGGGTGAATGCCTAAATCTGGGAGATATCCATACTATCCTGCAATGCAGCGGTGGCACATGCCTTGGTCAACTGTGGGGGCAACCCCTGCTATAAACCTGTGAATCATGTCCCGCATAGTAGGAACTATGGATGGTGCATATCTGGCCAATGAGTCAAAACGGAGACTATACCCTCGAACACTCATATTGCCCTTCTTGAGGGCTAGAAACTGATCGACTCGAGCCTGTTGGATCTCTTGTGGTCTAGTCAAGGAAGGCATCCGAAACATTCTCCCAAATAGTTGGAGGTGCATCACGTCCCCTGGACCACTCCCATCCCTCGTACCAAAGGATGGCTATATCACGGAGTCGAAAACCGCTAGCTCAACTGCCTCTTTCTCCGTGGAATGCATAACCCGAAAGATCCTGTGAATCTGATCTATGAAATCCTACGAGTCCTCCCTCTGATCTGTCCTCGTGAACTCTGGGGGACTCAAAGCAATAAACTATCGGACCCTTGAACTCCCAGACCCCTCAGAATATCCTACATTAGTGGGTTCCCTAGCCTGTTGCTGGGTAGCTACCAACTGTATCAACAAATGCACCGCACTCCTCAAGTCCTGATCTGATTGAAGCGGAGGGGGAACTGGATATGCGATCTCCCTAGGAATCTCCTTAGATGGCGGGGGAGCCGGTAATGACTGAGTAGGGGTTTCTCCCTGGGCCTCCGATTGGGCCCCATCTACTGGGGGTACCCTGCTAGTCCCCCCACCTACTGCTGTATCTCTCCTCTGGCTAGCCGTAGTCTTCCTAGTCATCGTCATCTGTGCATGCAAACGCCAACGTGTAAGTTTAACTCAAATTTCCTATAACTCAGTTAACCGACCCCTAAATTCCCTGTAGTCCCCTGCTTATATAATGTGGTGCACAACACATCTATAAATAAGACCCTACTACACACGGCTTGTAGACTCCCTAGGATAGAACTGCTCTGATACCACTTTTGTCACGCCCCGAGCCTGGGGGCGAGACCGGCAACTGGTGCCTTATCTATCCTTGCGTACCAACTTGCAACTATGGGGCTCTGAACATATAATGTCATACTTTGGCCATGGGCCACATTGCAAGACGATTTGCGAAGCAAAATATAAAACTGAATGGAAACCAACGCGGACTAAACATCAATATAAAGCTGGGTCGGTAAGGCCGTCATAACTACAACAACTGACAAACCAACAAAATATACATACAAGGCCTACAATCCCAACACACTGCACCAACTGACAGGTTATGTCTACAAGCCTCTACTGCTAGATGTACTGTGATCGGAATAGTTCCCCGTCCTACCCATAACCTATATACGTATATACACAAGATGTACATAAAACATCTAGACCCGGCAAATCCGAAGGACGTGAAGCTTACCGATAAAGCTGAACTCGGGCAACACCTACTGAGGAGGTCTACCCGTCTGTCTGTCTGAATCTATACGCATGAAATGCAGCGCCCCTAGAAAAGGGATGTCAGTACGAAATAATGTACCGAGTATGTAAGGCAACAAAATAACTGAAAGTTGAAACTGAACAGAAAATATAATAACTGAAAGTAACTGGGAGTCAAAGATAATTTGAAGATATGCTTACCTACTGATACTGACTCAACTCTCTCAATATAGTAAGTAAAATAGTTGTCCGGCCCTATAAGGCTCGGTATATATATACAACTGCTCTGCCGTAGTAGGCTCGCTCATAGGCGCTCAACCATACTAGGCTCGGAATCTCGGCCATTCCGGGCTGGCTCAAAGGCGCTCGGCCACAATAGGCTCGGTATATAACTTACCATCTGATCAGAGGTTTCCCAATAGGGGCCTGCCCATCGATTATAGCTCGATGGTATTCCAAATACTATAATATTGCATATATATGCTCTCTGCTCTCTTGATTAGAACAAGACAATACTCAATTAAATATGAAGTCCCGATAAGGGGAATATTGTAACTTACGAGACTAGGCAAATATACATAAATTCAGGAGTATGAACTTCTCTTTATGCCTCATTATTAAACATATGTAATTACGAGATCATGCCAAAATGAAGGAAGGGCTTAGCCTTAACATACATGGAGTAGGGAAAAATTCGTGTGATATTCTTGAGAAGGATTACACCGTACTCCCTTAAAACAACAAAATCTCTGTTTGATTTATTGAAGATCCGTACCCTTCTACATTAATTGCCGGCTGTCTTCTCCGTCAGCTTCATATTGCCCACATTTACAGTTCTTTGTTATCCTCTTAATCGTTCAAAGATGTGTATCTTTGAATTGTTCATATTCAAAGATATGTAACCTTCTAGGATTTAATAATTCCTTATGTTGGAAGATAAGTATCTTTTGATTGTTAAACGATTTGTAGCTTTTTTAATTACATGTCTTATGTAGGAATTGACTGCCACCTAATGTAATATGACTAAGAGTCATTTCTCCAAGTAGTGGCTTGCTGCCACGTGGGGGTGGGGTAATTAGGTAATGTCCCGTTACCCGATAATTAACCAATTACCTGCATAATTAAGAATTATCTCAAATTACTTAAAATATTACTTATTTTTAATACCCCTTATACGTCATACTATCAGGGTCATATGGTACCTTGTATGACACTAGTTCATAAATACGGGGTATTATAGCTTGGACCGTATTTTATCCCAAATTGCCAAACTTCGACGAAACTCATTTTCTTCTATTTGCTTACCTTCTCTCCTTCACGAATTTACTTATCCCTTATTTGAAATAGCATAATACTTGTAATCTCAAAATAATTTCCTTCCCAAACTTATGTCGATTAACTTACGATGAAATTTTAGCGTATGAAAATGCGAGATGTCACAGGCCATGGGTACAAAATCGAATGCAAGAGTTCTGCTGGTTGATATACTAGTGGTGCGTAGCGTTGGCACTTATCTCTTTTTCATACGAAGACTTTAGCATCTTGTTCCATACGGGGCCAGTAATACCCTATTCGAACTAATTTCAGCACCAAAGAATCTGCGCCTGAGTGGTTGCCGCATATCCCTTCGTGGACTTCTCTCATGACATAGTTAGCTTCTGATGCTCCTATGCATCGGGCCAACGGGCATTGAAAGGATTTTCTGTACAATTGGCCTTTCTCAAAGCTATAACATGTAGCTTTGGGGCGCAACTCTCTTGATACTTTGGGGTCTTCGGGCAACTTTCCATGCTTGAGATAATTAATTATTTTGTTTCTCCAGTCCCAGAACATACTAGTCGAATTCACCTCATAGTAAACATCTGTGTCCAAGGTTGAGTTCATCAGTTGTACTACCGTCCATGATTTCGATCCTTGGATTTCTATTGATGAGCCCAAATTTGCCAATGCATCTGCTTTCATGTTGTCTTCCCTCGGGATATGAGTTATTGACCACTCCCAGAATCGTGCCAATAGAGCCTGAACCTTTACCACGTATTGTTGTATACGTTCCTCTTTGGTGTCAAAAATTCCGTAGACCTGATTTACCACCAACTGCGAAATACATTTGATTTCTATGACTTTGGAGTCAAGTCCCCGGGCCAATTCGAGCCCTGCAATCAAAGTTTTGTACTCTGCTTCATTGTTAGTTAAAGGAATCGTTCTGATGGCTTGCCTTAAGGTTTCCCCCGAAGGTGTGATTAAGACTATTCCGAGCCCGGGCCCTTTTACGTTTGAAGCTCTGTCTGTAAATAAGGTCCAAACCCCCGATGTCGATTCTGACACCATTATTGCCTCCTTAGCTGCCAGAGGCAATAGTCCTGGACTGAAGTCGGCCACAAAGTCAGCAAAGACTTACAACTTAATTGCAGTCCTTGGTTTATACTCTATATCAAATTCGCTCATTTCGACGGCCCATTTGGGTAATCTACCCGAGAGCTCGGGTTTATGGAGGATATTCCTCAGAGGGAAAGTAGTCACCACAGCTGTCAGGTGGCATTTGAAATAGGGCCTCAGCTTTCGAGCGGTGACTATGAGAGCTAATGCCAGCTTTTGTTGATGCGGGTAGCAAATTTCCGCTCCTGTTAAAATTTTGCTAATGTAATAAATGGGATATTGCATACCTTCATGCTCTCGGACTAAACTTACACTTACCGGAACTTCTGAAACCGCTAGGTAGACTTGCAATGTTTCACCTTCTTTTGGTTTTAAGAGCAACGGAGGTCTTCACAAATATTTCTTCAACTCCTTCAAGGCTTGCTGACACTCCGGTGTCCATTCGAAATTCTTTTTCTTTTTGAGCAGTGTGAAGAAGCGATGACATTTTTGTGATGAACGGGAAATGAACCTGCTCAAAGCTGCCAATCTCTCTATGAGCCTCTGGACTTCTTTTACGTTACACAATTGATCCGGGATGTACTTTATGGCCTTGATTTTATCAGGATTTACCTCAATTCCGCTTTGTGAGACCAAGAATCCTAGAAACTTACCCTAACTGACCCCGAACACACACTTCTCGGGGTTAAGTTTCATATTGTGCTCCCTCAGGATGTCAAATGTTTCTTGCAAATGCTTCAAATGGTGACCTGCATTCAGAGACTTAACGAGCATATCGTATATATATACTTTCATAGTCTTTCCTAGTTGTTTTTCGAACATCTTATTCACGAGCCGTTGATAAGTGGCCCCGCCGTTCTTTAACCCGAAGGGCATCACATTGTAACAATATATGCCAAAATTCATTGTAAACGAAGTCTTTTCCCGATCTTCTGGTTCATCTTGATTTGATTGTACCCAGAATAAGCATCAAGGAAACTCATTAACTCGTTCACGGCTGTGGCATCAATCGTTTGATCGATATTTGGCAATGGGAATGAAATGATGTGAGAAATGTTATGAAATAGGCCTTGATTCAACTGTTCCAAACTGACTTAGAAAATAGATCTGCCTAAAAGCTTATGGAACCAAGTTATGCCCAAATGTGGCTGTTTTAACTAATGCTACGTTTTGTAAGTATTTCCAATGTGTTTTCAGCTCTTATATCTTCATGAGTTGAAATTGTATATTTCCCTTGCTGGGGAAAAGTATTTCAAGAACAAATAATGTGTTACACGTTTATGATTTTAACTTGTGCTTCTGTTGCCAATCATTTTACTTCTCTTCACGGAAAGCAAATCATTGTGTTTAAGGTCTTCATTACTAATAAACTTAACTTTGTGATTTTCGGAATATTCTATTTGTCGATTTGTATGATGATGATCCATGAAAGTAAGGAAACTAAATTATGGAATATGAGATACGACCATCGTGCCATGAATGAAAAATCATACGTATAGCCAATAGAGCCAAGGAAATAATGATGTTGTGAATGGTTGAAATTACTAACGAAGCTATATATACAGTGTGAAAGGTTAAAAGGTGAATATAAAATATATTTGTACTTTTGTTTCCCTTGTGTGCAAAACAAAAATATTTTTGGGAGTATCATTAACAAACCGAGAAAGGGTGGTCCATAAGGCCCACACTCGAAACTACATGTGCCGGTGTAGGGGTGGATTGTGATTATTCCCTTTATTTGGAATGAGATTGAAATATTGAGGTGATTGTGACTATTCCCCTTAATTGGAATTATGTTGCAATTGAGCATTTGGATATCTATAAACTTGTAATATTTTGGAAATTATGAATGAAGCTACTAATGTAAATGAATTGGGAGTTGTTAATGAAAATCTTTTCAGTGTTTGATTAATGGAGTACATCTCCTCTTTATTTATGGATGAATTTGGATAGAAGCAAATCTAACAGGCTTGCTCAGCGGGGTTCACTCGGTTGAGCTCCAGTCGCGCTCCCCGAGTTCGGGTAATAATGCTAAATCTTATATCCAAATGCTCAATTGCAACATAATAATTTTCAAAATACGAAAATAATATATATTTTAGGTTGGGATATCATTAGCACCGATATACCACCGTCTTTGTTAGCACGGAGTCCGATCATGCCCGATCGGCTAGGCCATCTCCCTACGAACAATGTGGTTTGACATGTGATGAGAAAGAAAGTTGTTACCAAGAGTAGTACCACCATGTGCACAACATGGCGTCCGATATCCACCCAATCAGCTAGCCTGCCTTTCCACATATGCTATGTGGGTTGACTTTTCCAATTCACAGCTATTACTAGTTTCATCCCAATTAAGGGGAATAATCACAATTTAACTAATATTTAAATTTCATCCCAATTAAGGGGAATAATCACAATCCACCCCCACACTAGCACGTGTAGTTTTAAGTGTGGGCCTTATGTCCCACCCTTCCTCGGTTTTGCTAATGATACTCCCAAAAATATTTTTATTATTTGATTTGCACACAAAGGTAATATAAATACAATTGTACTCATCTCAACCTCTTTCACATTGTATAAATCCTCACTAGTATTTTCAGTCACTCACAACAACAATAATATTTCCTTGACTCATTTGGCCATTCACAAGATTCTTTATTCCTGGCACGGTGGCCATATTTCATGTTCTACACTTTCACTTCTTTTATTTTCAAGGACCACCATCAAATATCAACATACAGAATATTTCAGAAATCATATACTTCAAATCCATTTGTAATGGGAACTTTAAACACAAATGATTTTTTCCAAAGAATGGGGCATACCAACCAGCAATAGAAACACACATCCAAATCCTAAACAATCAATACACCATTTATTCTTGCAATACTCTTCCCCAAAAATGACAATGTACAATTTCAACACCTGAGTATGTAAGAACTCGAATTATACTGGATATATTTATAAAGCAAAGCATTAGTTAAAGCATCCACTCATGGGTATGAATTGAGTACAAAAGCTTTTAAGCAATTCTATTTTCGAAATTATTTTTAAACAATTGAGTCGAGGCTCGTTTCATATTCTTTATCGCATCCTCTCAATTCATTTGCACTACTAGCCACAATCATAACTTACATTCTTGGCATGTTGGCCACACTCTATATCCCGAATTCACTTATTTCATTTTCAAGCATCTTTCTAGATTATCAACAACAAGATATTTTCAATCAAGACTTTAGGTACATATATGAGCAATTTAGAGTCTTAAGCACATCGAGTTTTTCTCATCCAATTGGTATACTAATTTTCTTTTAAAATACGACTCAAAGTCATAACATTTTAATACGCAAACCATACTTTAAACATACATCTTTTGACATAAGGATTATTCAAAATAGTCAAGTTTATAAGGAATAACTCGAAACATAGGAGTTAGGAACTTGAGCCAACCAAGCATGCAACTTACGGGGACATCATGGAATTCAATTCAAAAAGAGTAGTTTAGCAAACATACCTCACCTTGAGATTTTCTTAAATTACTACAGTGTTCCGAAAATCTTAGAAATCCCAATCTATTTTGAGACATAACAAAATTGAACACAAATAAGAAGATACTCATGGTTTCAGCTCATTTGAGCGTTTCATCAAACACTAGGTGTGCAATTTGACTACAAGGTTTTTCTACAAGATTTCCTTCACTCCACAGCCCAATCTTTACTTATTTGGGGTCAACAATCTTCCTACAAACCTTATTGGTAAATGCATGTATACATAATACTCTCACACCCAAGAATCATACACCCAATCAACCATCTTTTACCCCAAACTCGAAATTGAAGAATTGGGGGAAGCAATTCTTACCTCTTTGAAGCCCTAGCAAGATCCTTATGAAATCTTCAAGCCTTGAACAAGAATTGATGAACATATGACTAGGTCTTCTCTTTCTCTCTCTAAGATACTCTCACCTCTCTCTAAAAATATCAGATTTTTGATCCACAAAAGTCCCTTTACCTCAATATATCGAAATAGGGTTGGGTCAAAAATTAGAAACATTAAAGCCCCGACGCAGATCTGCGGTCGCATATGCGACCACATAACACGTATGTGGTCTGCAAATCGACCGCATAACTGAAGCTCCAAATGGAGGGTCGCCTGGTTGGGTCTGCGGTGGTTATGCGGCTCGCAGACCTATTCTGTGGTTGCATAATGCACCGCAGAACTGGTCTGCGGTAGCATAATGTACCGCAGACTTCCTCCAATCTTGCCCCGCCTCTGATTCACTCTGTGGTCATTATGCGGTCCGCATAATGATTCTGCGACCGCATAGTGGGCCGTAGAAAAGTCTTCTTCTGCTGAAAATTTTCTTTTACTCCCCAGTGCATTGTTCAACCCAATCCTCAAACACGTAAGCTTATTTCGGCACCACGAAACCTTAAATGCCTTTTGAAATTTTAAGGGACCTTACATTCTTCCCCGCTTAGGATCATTCGTCCTCGAATGAGGGTCAAAATCTGTCATTCGCATTCAATGTGACTTAGCTAATATAACATACAACACCTGTAGTTTCAAATTTTTGACTAATAACTTAAGTTTCCAAAAATTTCACCAGAGTCTCCTCTGTAACTGGCCCTAGCCACCTGTCAGAGAATCCCAGAAACTAATCCTAACAACATATACATAATTCGATGATGTAATATAACATATAAACAACACTAACCATGGCCTCATAATCAATATATTACTCGGGAAGGAACACCTTTAACATCAATGGTATAAATGATACATAATTCATAGAAAGTAACTCTTAGTATTTTCATAGAACACAACTTTATAAATACATGGCTATTCAAACAAATAAGGATATTTCTTCTTCATTTCTTCCTCGGCCTCCCAGTGGCCTCTTCAACCTACTGATTTTGCCATAACACTTTCACGGAGGCAATTTCTTTATTTCTCAACTTTTGGACTTGCCGATCAATAATAGAAACTGAAATCTCTTCATAAGTCAATTTCTCATTAACCTCAATAGTCTCAACCGAAACAATGAGTGTCGGGTCTCCAACTACTTTCTTCAACATAGACATATGAAACACCGGGTATATGGAGGAAAATGATGGGAATTATCATACTCATAGTTCAACCTATTTCCTTCAAGATTTCATAAGACCTAATGTGACTACACATACTTTAGCTTCCTTAACAATTCACCCAATATATTTATAGAGAAATCCTTGAGAATGACCCGTTCACTTTCTTCAACTCTAAATCCCTGCCGAACACCCAAACTAAACCTTTGGCAACCTCCAACAATTACTCTAAGATGTGCTAGCTTGAATATTACCATAAAACTTCCTATCCAATATATTGATCACGGGATGATGCTTCTTCTTTAACATGTTTGAACCTTCAACCCCCATAAGTTACTATAAATAGGAACAACAAGGTTCGAGATTGGGCTGGAATGTTTTTCAAGATTCCATTAATGTGCTGAGCAGGGGCATTTCGGGAGGTTATACCCTAAGACACATGAAGTTTATTACCAATAGTGCTGACATGGTTAATCATTGTGATGACATCATTTATTTGACAAATGAGGCATAGGGTTGCCTAGTAGGCATTGATAATGTAGGGACCATGTTCATGATTCTAAGATTTAAAAGAAATGAGTCATTGTAGACATGTGACATATGGGAGGCATGGTCGGGAGGATAAAGACATTAGCGTCAGTTATTCCTGGAAGACAATGACTCATGAAAAGGACAACAATAATTGTTTCATTCCATACGTGCCTTGTTCGGAAATAGTAGGTCTCAAAGAGAAATAGCCAAGTACGTAACACCAGTCGCCCCTTGGAATGTAGGGAAAATCAGTTTAACTCAAAATGAGAATATTCTAGCACCCTGAATGTGATATGGGTTTCAAAATACATGTAGTTGCATTACGCTCTTAACATTAACTAACACAAGGAATAGATATGCCACAAGCCCATGAGGATGAAAACAAGTTGAACATTTGTGAGATTGTTATCATTCTGATAGCTTATCCCTTCACAATAGTTGATCCTATATGAGAGGACTAAAGATACAACAAACTTGTCTTTCAAATCAATATGCTCATCATATGTGCCAGAATCTAAAACATCCACCCGAAGTGGGGAGGAAAAGTCATTGTAAGGCTTCTTAACTTTCAACCACACACGAGTGAAACCATGTAGCTAGGACATCTTAACATTGGGGTGAAATCATATATTGGTTAGAGAGAATTAACACTTTGCTATGAGTTAGACATATTTTCGCCATAATAACATTCAAGATGCGATACCAGGCCACTTCATGGGCAACTACAATACTAGGAACAAAGTTATCTACTTACTACGGAATGATCTAAGTGGACATGAAAGTCATACTGAGATGGGAAAACAAAAAGATCTGCATGTGATGAATTTGTGAAATTCTCAATTTTCCCAGAAACGTTTATGCTGACAAAGTGACCCCCTTTCAATTGGCAGGTACACATATGATATGTGCTGAGATATGCTCTCATGTTACTAGACGGTGAAAAGGATTCACGATAATATTCACAAAGGAGTAATGTGACTGTTCAAACCATAGGAGACACATACACCGGAGAGAAAAAGAGTGGCTCAAGAAGGATCTCAACACTAGGGTGCTTTACATTAGATTTGATACCACATAGGTAAACTTTATGACTGTGCGTGCATAAGCACAGGTGAGAAGATGTTATCCATTTGAATAAAAAGGTTCTATAAGAAATTCATCAGGTATATTTCCTTATTGAGAATTTAGGGAAGCAAGTGGGAAGTATTATCCTAGGGTTATAACCCAATTCAAGGAAATCGTTATAGTACCCAATTCAAGTATTATCCTACAATCCTCCAACACGTAAGCATACTTCGGCACCACAAAAACGGGAGAATCGGGTAATAGAGTATCCATAACACTTTTTTGGATCTCCTACCATCTCTGACAGGATCTCACACAGGCTCTGATACCAATTTGAAGGATTGAAATACCCCAATAATAATTTAGGCACAAACAAAAAATTCAACAAAGAATATATAGAAAAAATTTATTAAACTAGGGAGAGAACGTGGTAGGAGGCTTTTTCACAACTCATATAACTCTTGAATCTCTCTACATCATAGCGACCTCTCCACAATAGAACATATGTAGTAGCACCCCTATTTATAATACTACAAATCAAATTTGACTAGACTAACAAAACATATTCCAATATGAATTTGGTAAATAAAACCTAACTAGACATGAATTAAGTAACCTATTAAATACCAAATCCTAGACAACATAGGAATACTAATTACTCTTTGTTTAATTTCTAACAGATACCAACCTAATGATTGTGTTGTATCTTACGCAAAAAATAAACTCCGCCAAAAACTAATAATCATCAGGAAACAGAATCATTGTGGTAACTGACAATTTTAAAAAGATTTCTTTATTAAAAAAGAAAAGGGTGAAGATTGAAGTGCGAGCCCCCTACCTACTTAGGGCTAGGTTGAACTAGCATTTTAAATAACATTTTAAATGAAAGACTAGATAGGGTTATACTGCTAAATTAATTCATATCTCGTTAGAGTTAGATTGCGTTAAGTTGAGCAAATCTGTTTTGACATCTCTATTAAAAGAAATAACAAATTATTACCTCTAAATCTTATGCGGTGTAATGACCCAACTGGTCGTTTTACCATCTAGAACCCCGTTCCCCTAAATAAGACTCCCCGTATGTGCTTTTACTATTTTATGACTTCTAGGGATGGTTAGTTCAGGAATTGAAAGGGTGGGAACGTTTCGGCGCTTAATAGTAAAAGTTAGCTATTTGAAGGTTTCAAGGTTCTTTAAATTTGGTTTGGAGTAGGTTTTATGTAATCGAGGTCCGTTTGGAATTCTGAACCTATGAGTAGTTCCGTATAGTAATTTAAGACTTGCACGTAAAATTTGGTGTCATTCCGAGTAGTTTAAATATGTTTCGGCGCATTTGGAGTAAATTTGAAGAATTTGCAATTTCTAAGTTGAATCAATTTGGTTTGAGGTATGATTCTTAGTTTTGATGTTATTTTACACATTCTGAGGGTTCGAGCCAGTCCATTTTATGATTCTAAACTTGTTGGTATGTTCGGGCGGGGCCCCAGGGTCCTCGGGTGTTAACCGGACGAGGCTCGGACTAAGTTTACACTTAGGAGCAATGGCTGAAGCTTCCAGCTTCTGGTGTAACCGCACCTGCTCATGGATAGCCACAGGTGCAAGCTCGCAGAAGCAAGCAAGAAGCCGCAGAAGTGGTCCAGGGGGGGCAACTTAGAAGCCACAAAAGCGGAGCTATTGGGCGCACCTGCGGGCGCGTAGGTGCGATGGAGGAAGCCGCAGAAGCGACGCGAGAGCCGCATAAGCGAACCTGCAGGAGCGGGCAAATGGTCCGCAGGTGCGGATTTTTGGCTCAGCTGGATGAGACCGCATCTGTGAGGATTTTTCGCAAATGCGGGTGCGCAGAAGCGGTCGTACCTCCACAGGTGCGAAAATTGCAGAAGACAGAACCTTCATTTAAGTCGGGGCTTAGCCATGTTTGAGCCAGTTTCTTCATTCTTTGGTGATTTTGGAGCTTCTTGAGAGGAGTATTCACCTAAAAACTTGGAGGTAAATTAATTCTACCTTTTGTGAGTTAAATACATAGATTATGGGTAGATTATAACACGTAAATTGTGGAAAATCAAGGGTTTAGAGGAAAAACCTTGGTTTTGATAAAAATGAGATTTTAACCACGAAAATGGTTATGGAATGGGATTCAAATTGTGTATTTGAGTTCTTAAGATTATGGGTGATAATTTCCTCCGAACGTTTTCGGAATTCGGGCACGTGGTCCCGGGGTGAATTTTAAGAGTTTTACCAATTTGGGTTGGTTAATTAATCTAATGCTTTAATTTCGAATTATTGCGCATGTATTGATTAAATTATGTAACATTTGACTAGTTTCAGATTCTTCTGCACCAAATTGAGGCTTTAACACGAAATTGTGATCGGGAAGTGAGCTTTGAGACAAGGTAAGTCTCTTGTCTAACCTTGTAAGAGGGAATTTATCCCATAGGTGTTTTAAGTAAATATGTGTTCCCAATTGTGGGGGCTACGTACGTACGAGGTGACTAGAGTCTATGCATAGCTACTATCATGCTACTGTCCGGGTAGTATTAGGATCCAATTCATGAACAATTTGGGATTTTGCACCATACTTGTTAAGTTAAAATGCCTAAATTATATGAGAACTTGTTAGAGAAATTTTAAAAAGTAGTTAATGAAATTTGTATTACATTGGATATAAATCATTAATAATGTTTAAGACAAATGCTTGTAAAAAATCCTTCTCTTCTTGTGGAGCGGGCCAAATACCTCGGTAATAGATAGATGCATCTATGGATCGTGAAGCACGTCCCTCGGTAGTGTATACGATACTCTGGATCGGGCCGTACGACCTCGGCATAAATCGTACTTAATAATAATAATTACACGATGCTTTGACATTTTTATTGCAGCTTGTGAAGATAAATGATTTATTGGGAATTATTAAATTATGAAAGAATCATTTATGCCTGCTTGTTAAGGAAATTATTATTATTCACATAAACTATGTTTATTTAAATATCTTTATCATTATATTATTGACCCATAGTGAGTGTCAAAGTCGACCTCTCGTCACTATTTCTTCGAGATTAGACTTGATACTTACTGGGTACATGTTGTTTACGTACTCATGCTATGCTTGTTACACTATTTGGTGCAGGGTCTGAGACATGTGCATCAGGCGGTCCTACCGATGCACACTCCCCGATATCCCGAGGCATAGTGGTGAGCTGCTTCCTGAGTCGTTCTGCAGCCCTAGAGTCTCTCTCTTTCGTATTTTGTATTTGGTCTATTTCATATTCAAACAGTGGTTAGAAGTTTGTATAATCTACTAGACGCTCATACACTTGTTACATAGGGTCTTGGCACATACGCTAGTAGAATTATGGTCTTGAAATTATTATTTTGGTTTTTATCTATTTAGACTTTCTATTTTTCTTAAATCTAGCAAGTAAGAAAAGTTTAATTACTCATAATTTTATTAAAGGAGGAAATATATGTTTAATTCACTAGTTGGCTTGCCTAGCGGTGATGTTGGGCGTCATCACGACCTATAGATGAAATTGGGTGTGACATGCAGGGTGGCATATGGTGTTACACAGAGGAAGGACACCACAATATGTGTTGTATAAATGTCTTGTACGTATGCAATAAATATAACGTGAAATTATTTTTCCCAAAGCTCACTACCTTATTTTCTTTATGGTATCAGAACATGCAACGATCTTGGGAAAGACTTTTTACGTTGCTTGACCCACGAAAAATAATTAGACCAGCACGCGAGGAGCATGCTGAAGATATAATTTACTAAATAAAAGTGTACATTGACCCACAAAATATTAGATCCGCACGTGAAGGAACATGTTGAAACTATGATTGACTAAATAAAAGTGTATAGTTCACATGATTCAGCACTATTATGGGTAGATTTTTTCCTTTCTTCATATTGCTAAGAGAATAAGTTGAACTCAGAAATGCAAGGGCATGCTTAAATTGAAAATGCAGATGTTCACTTGCCTTGGTGTATGGAATGATGGGTGTAAGGCCACGTAAAATTTCGCCAAGGAATTTAAGGTTTTGTGGTGCCAAGATAGGATGATGTGTACGGATGTAGACCTTTTGGGTTGAAGAAAACACTGAGGAGTTGATGAAAAGTTTTGGCAGAAGAACGCAATTCTGCGGTCAGTTTCGCAACCACAGAACTACTCCGCAGGCTACATACCCGTCACAGAGTTGAGCAGAAAATGGTTAAATTTTGATGGTCGTTTAGCGGTCCATTCTGCGATCACATATCCATTTCGCGGTCCGCATTTTCTATCACACATTTGGCTTGAAGAATTTTGCTGGATAATTCTGTGGCCGCATAAGTGGTCTGCGGACCGTGGACCTATCGCAGACCGGCCCAGTTCTTGGCATCATTTTCGCAGCCCTTTTTGCGGGCCGCATATGGGTTATGCGGTCCATTATGCGACCGCAGACTTGGGTTCGGAGGGTCCATTTTTCTATTTTTATAACCCGACCATATTTTGATAAATAGCCTTAGGGGCTCATTTTGAAGCAAATGTCTAATGATTTTAGAGAGAGGTAAGAGTATTTTAGAGAGAGAAAGAGGAAACCTAGTATTCTAATCAACCATTCTTGCACCAATCTTCAAGAATCAAGAAAGCCACTCACTAGACCACCATCTATCCGGGTAAGTTCCTGTCCTATCCCACCCATACAAGTTATTTTAGTGTCTAAGTATATTGTGAGATTGGAATTAGACCATGCATGTGTCAATAACTTGTAGTGTGTGAGGTTAATGAACTAGTTTGGGTAGTTTCTTATTGAAATCGGTTGAGGGAGGAAGGGATTACTATTGTAGAGCTTTATAGTCTATTTTGCATACTAGGTGTTTGACAAAATTCCTAAGAGAGTTTCACCGTGTGAATCCTTCTAATTATTATCCGATTTTCGCTACCTTCCTACAGATTGTTATTGCTAGAAGTGTTGGGACGTTGTAGTAACTTAAGGAAAGCTCAAACAATGTATGTTGGCTAAACTACTCTCTTAAAATTGAATTTCATTATGTTCCCGTAAGTTTCAAGTATGGTTGTCTCAAGTTCCTTATTTTCAAATTCCCAGTTATTCTCAATAAATTCGATTGTCCCGAGTAAGCCAGTATCAGGAATTATGTATTCAAAATGTGTTTTGAATGTTCCTATCACATTATGTTATTCTTTGGGAATGTGTTCAAGAATGATATATGTATTAAAATATTATGGCTTGGGTCGTGTTTCAAATGAAAGTCCATTATGCTTAACTTGGAAAGAATACTCCGTGCATCTAAAACTCCAATTGTTTATATGTGTACCTAAAGTCTTGATTTGAAATGCCTTGTTATTGATAATCTTTAAGGATGCTTGAAAGTGAAAGAAGTGGGTTGGAGATATAAAGTGTGGCCAATGTGCCAAGAATAAAAGTTATACTTGTGGTCAATGGTGCCGAGGAAATAAAATGATGTGAGAAAGGTTATGAAATAGGCCTTGATTCAACTGTTCAAAACTGACTTCGAATATAGATTTGCCTAAAAGCTTATGTACCCAAGTTATGCCCAAATATGGCTGTTTTAACTAATGCTATGTTTTGTAAGTATTTCCAATGTGTTTTGAGCTCTTATATCTTCATGCGTTGAAATTGTGTATTGCCCTTGTTGGGGAAAAGTATTTCAAGAACAAATGATGTGTTACACGTTTATGATTTTAACTTGTGCTTCGGTTGCTAATCATTTTACTTCTCTTCACGGAAAGAAAACCATTGTGTCTAAAGTCTTCGTTACTAATAAACCTAACGTTGTAATTTTCGGAATATTCTATTTGTTGATATTTATGATGATGATCCATGAAAGTAAGGAAACTAAAGTATGGAATATGAGATACGACCATCGTGCCATGAATGAAAAATCATACGTATGGCCAATAGAGCCAAGGAAATAATAATGTTGTGAATGGTTGAAAGTACTAACGAAGCTATATATATAGTGTGAAAGGTTAAAAGTTGAATATAAAATATATTTGTACTTTTATTTCCCTTGTGTGCAAAACAAAAATATTTTTGGGAGTATCATTAGCAAACCGAGAAAGGGTGGGCCATAAGACCCACACCCCAAACTACATGTGCTGGTGTAGGGGTGGATTGTGAATATTTTCCTTATTTGAGATGAGATTGAAATATTGAGGTGATTGTGATTATTCCCCTTAATTGGGATGAGATTGATATTAGTTGTGAATTGGAAAGTCAACCAATACGGCATATGTGGGAAGGCGGCCTAGCCGATCGGGTGGATATCGGACGTCATGTTGCGCACATGGTGGTAGTACTCTTGGTAACATCTTTTTTTTCGCATCACATGTCAAACCATATTGTTCGTGTGGAGATGACCTAGCCGATCGGGCGTGATCGGACTCCGTGCTAAAACTACGGTGGTATATCGATGCTAGTGATCTCCCAACCAAAAAATATATACTCCCTCCGTTTTAATTTATGTGAACTCATTTGACTGGGCATGAAGTTTAAGAAAAGAGAGAAGACTTTTGAACTTATGGTGTAAAATGAGGCACATATATTTTTTGTGGCTATAAATCATTGCATAAAGGTAAATTATTTTCAAATAAGGAAAGAGGTCATTCTTTTTGGCACGGACTAAAAAGGAAATAGGTTCACATAAATTGAAACGGAGGGAGTATTATTTTCGTATTTTGAAAATTTTTATGTTTTAACTAGGCATTTGGATATTGTTGATTGTGACTTATTGTTTCTATGATTTTCCCTTTCTTATATTGGCATTCTATTTTGAAAGAGGACATTTAGCTTTATATACTTGTACTATTCTATATGTACTAACGTCCCTTTTTTCGGGGGCGCTGCATCTTCAGTGGATGCAGGTGGTTCATCATCGGGCGGTTTTGATCCTCATTAGCAGTTACTCTCTATTCAGAAGATTTTGGTGAGCCCTACTCTGTTCCAGACTTCATGTCATTTGACGTTGTACTTTATGTTTTGAGGTATAGCTGGGGCCTTATCGCCGGCACTTCCATACTACTCTTCTGTTATACTTAGAGGCTCCGTAGACTGGTTGTGGGTTTTGTTTGATGTTGGGAATTAAACTAGGAAGCGTTGGTATTTGGGCAAACATATTTTTCATCATAGCTATAAACTTGTAATATTTTTAAAATCATAAATGGATATCCTTTAGTAATGGAAAAAGAATGTGGAATACTTGACTCTTCTCATGTCTATCACTTGTACTGATTCTTATGTTGTTAATAGGCAAGGTTGGATAGAAGGCATCTAACATGCTTGTTTAACTGGGGTATCTCGGTTGAGCGCTGGTCGCGCTCCCCGAGGTCGGGGCGTGACAAAGGGATTCATGATCCACATAGCCAACAAAGGAAGATATCAAAGGAAGGCTCAGAAGTGCATGAAGTTAGCATACTAGTGATTAGGATAGAAAGATTATAAGGACGAGCTACGAGTAACTAGCTAACGATGTATCTTAATCAAAGAAGCACGAACGAGCAACCACAGTGAACAACAGAAGAGCTATTTAGAGCACACAGCAACATAATTGACCGACTAAAGCATCAAAGAGCGACCAGCCACCTCAATATATCTTAACTTGTTGCACGTATGCATGGATTCCGACAACGTGGTGCCACAGTAGCGGGACCGTTCTACATCGATGTCACTTGGTAATGTGTCCCATTGTCACAGCTTATTTAAATAGAGCCTCATCAACATCAATTGGCAGTCCATCACCACAGGTGTGTTAAGTGCATAAACACCCATTACATGGCAAAGAAGGTTACTCCCAAGTGTATGGCTATAGAAGACTACCCTCAAACTACACAATCAAGGGATATTGCTAAGCAGTCCAGCAAGTTATATAAAGGACGTCACCCCTCAGAATAGAATAGAGAAACATCACTAGAAATAAACCACCACAATAATAACGAATGGAAAGATGAAACATAGTAAAGCACACTCATAATCTAGAGAAGAAAGTTCCTAGGTTTGATAATTATGTCTGTTAGAATAAATCGCGGGGCAAGAAAAACAATAGCGTACTTGTCAATAACGCAGCGCAAGAATTGTTAAACTCACCACCATTTATAACTACTATGTTGATCGTTGTCTTATGCCATGCTATTCTAGTAATAATGATGTTGATTTTATTACATGGCATGCAAGATTAGGTCACACAGGATAACGTCGAATGAATAGATTGACTAAAATTTAGGTCCTTTCGCTAAAATTAAAATGCCAAAGTGTGAAAATTATCTTGGCGGAAAGATTACATGTAAACCATTTGGAACGGCTAAGAGAGCTGATTTTCCATTGCAATTAATTCATTCTGATATTTGTGATCAAATATTCACTATAAGAAATCAAACTATTAGTGGCGACAAAAGTAGCTACAAAATCCCACACAGTCGCAGCTAAAGACATATAGTAGCGACCTTAGGGTTGCTGCAAGTACAACCGTTACTGAATGTTTTTTGTGACGGCTCCTTGGGTCGCCTCAAAAGGTAACATTTGTAGCGACTATAGTCACTACAAATAGTTAATAAATATGCCTTCCCACAAAACAAATTTTAGGAAAGTCGCCACTGTATGACTACAATTAATAGCGAGTGCAGTGGCCACTAAATCCTTTATAGTTTCAGTGGCAACTCTTATCGCTATAATAGCTTGAGATTTAGTGGCAACCTTGATCGTCATAAATACTAATTGCTTTTGTGGCAAGGTTTTGTCGCCAATGAAAACCTATTTTTTCAACAACTACAATGGCCAAATTCTAATACATTTCTATCTAATTGCTACCGATATTTAAAGCATCCGAAATTATTCAACAACAAACAAAAACATGTCTCAAGTCAAATATTATAAATAGTTTCATGAATACAAAGTTAGTTAAATACATACTACACAATACTTCATTGTTCATTGTCATTGTACGTATATACATACGACAAAAAAGAAAAAGTAGAATATTAAGTGTCTTCAAACTCCTCCTTGGTCAATGCCGCTTGTGTATGTTTAAGAATCTTGTCCCTGCTATTAAGAAAAAATAACACATGATTACTTTGACAATCTCATAATTTAATGCTGATAGTAAAAGGGGTGAACACACAGCATTTAACTCTTTATATTAGCTAATTAGGAAAAGAGCCTTTGATATCAAAAGGGCAATATAGGAAAAGCTACCAATATCAAATACATTAACAATTAGAAGTAGATTCATAGGCACCAGAAATGTACATTAACTTTTAAGAGCAACTCTATGAGTGAAACAAAGATTAAAATAAATCAATTTAGCTCATTGGAGAAATTTACTTTCTGTAAGCTGATTAGGAAAAGATATAACTTTGTTCACCCCTTCAACATTGCCATCGTTCCAAGCCTTAAGGCCAGATTTTTCTTTAACTACCAGAACCGACCAAGTAGAATCTTAAAAATATTATGGCAAATTAATCTTACCTATCATATCAATTCCTCCTAATTTAAATGAATCATCAACTTGAACCAATGAAGAGTTTAAGTAAAATTTAATACTATTGATTATGATTTGTCAAAAATACAAGTTAAAAATGGTTAACAATTTAGCAAATTAAGATAATGAAGGAACGAATTCCGCAGAGGTAACAACATATAGAATCTTCAATACAAAGATGTCATATTCACTATTAATGTATACCTGGTTTATAAATATTTTTTGAAAAGGAGTCTTATAAAAATTTAACCATCAAAAGAAAAACTTAGATAGTGAGGAACATTTCCCACATATAGAAAGTGAAGCAGAGACAAAATACCAAGCATTTGTATTTAAGGCAAAAACAAACACGTTATGTACAATTAGTTATTTTTGAAATTGTAGGTGTCCCAGTTCCTCACATTGTCCAAATTCAGCAAGAAAACAAGTCAAAGATGACCATTAGGTACTTCACAGCTATAAAGTAGTACGAAATAATGCTTTCCGGAATCAAGTACTACATTTGAAGTTGTATTTCGACTATGATTAATAGTATTAATAAAATAGACTATCCAAAGTTGCAACGTAATTTTTTTTAAACGATATATCGGACATCAATGTATCTAAATGCCCGACGTGTCATCACTAGTTGTAAAGACTCAACTAAACCAGCATACATATTGCACAAAAAAGAACATATTTTCTAGAAATCAGATGAAAACAGACCCATCAAGATTGAAAGTTTACTCTTAGAACAAGTTTTCAGGTTTATTTGGCAAACTAGTCAAGGTTATGACATACTAAGGCATAACAGGAAGCTAATCATATTTCATAAAGACCTGACTTAGAATAAAAAAAAAAGAATGTACTTCTCCTTTTAATCAGCATTCAATACATATTTTCTTATTTAGCTCTGCACCTAAACATAGCATAGAACACCTACTCGTGATGAGTTTTTTTATGTATGCATGGGAATAGATTCCAAAAAACAAGTCCAAAATAGTACAAATAAATGAAAATCCCTTAAAGTTATTTAATTAGTCATATCCTAAATAAATTCCTAGAGACATATTTTAATAGTAGCGAAGAAGAGTAGACCAAGTCATGTTCCAGATTTGATTAAAAAAGACATAGTTCGGCCTTATGCGGCCTTCAGACGAGTAATATTTGCAGAATTATTATTTCGAAGATGTGCCAAAGATCCAAAATTCTATTTTTATAGCACACATTCTGATAATATTATTCCAAGCTATACACATGTTCCGTACATGGTATTGCACAGAAAATAACAAAACTGATTTTCCATCAACTTAATTACTGATTCATGGTGTCTTACTAAAGTATAGTTTTTAGATCATGGGTGAAAAAATTGATGTCATACTTTCCAATACAAATAGCATCTTCAGGAACAACCATAAGCCGTATTTGTGCAGTCTCTTAAATAGAAAAGAACCAAAATACATATTAGCCAAATAAGAATAAGAATTTCTAAAGCCATGATATCTATGGACATAATGAGAACTCGAACGGAGTTGTGAATTAAAACTAAGATTAGCTCTGATGAGACACCCAAGAAAAGAACACCATTGTAGATTTTTGAAAAAAGTATTTCCAATGTCAGTCAAATTTTCATTGCTCTTCCATGATTATAAGGTCAATTTATAAGTGTTAGCATTCTAATAGTGAGAATGTTAGGTCTGGTGCTTTATTTTTCATTATGTTTATTGATGATTTTATGCGTTTTAGATATCTCTATTTGATTTCTCATAAATCTAAAGCACTTGAATGCTTTAAGAAATATTTGAATGAAGTTGAGAATCAATTAGACAAAAGAATTAAGACCTTAAGAACCGATTGAGGGCATAAATATGTATCAAAATGATTTGAAGAATTGTGTAATGAAACGGGCATCACCAGAGAGTTAACTATTCCTTACACACCTTAACAAAATGGTGTAGCAGAAATGATGAATAGAACACTATCGGACATGATAAGGTCTATGATAGTGCAGACAAATTTACCTATCTCCTTTTGGTGAGAAGCGTTATTGACTGCAACCTACATATTGAACAAAGTGCCTTCTAAATCAGTTTTTTCTACTCCGTATGAGCTTTAGACTGGTCATAAACCAAACTTCAATGATTTACGACCTTGAGGTTGTGCTACATATAAAGATTCTTCTAGCAAGTTTAGTAAATTAGGTCCATAAGGTAAGAAATATATCTTTATAAGATACTCAGAACACTCCAAAGGGTAGGACTTTTTTCAAGGGATCGTCGACAAGAAGACCCAAAACCTCAGTATGTGAAAAATTCTTCTAATACGGGTCGGAAAGAAGGATGGTGCCTTAGCTCATGAGTGTAAAACCTTTTGGCCATGTACTATCTGCTTGTCCAAAAGGCATGCTCATTAGCGTTATTTTTTTATTGCAGCTAGGGCGCCCTTTTCTTTCTCAAAGTAAACTTTCTCGCTTGTTAGTCAAGAAGTCCTTACTTTATTTAGATTTATAGGATATTTGAAGAAGCGCAGGTTTTCCACCCTATACCTATACAAGGGTTGGTCTCGATCGCGCTTGGTGGTATGCCTCTCGATGATTGTTGACTTAACATTGATTTCGTTCTTGAGTTGGAGGGCTCTCCCTCCATCCACCGAGTCAAGTAATTCGCTATCGGAAATTGATCCACCGCCCATCTCATGCCATGGTTCTTCTTTCTACGAATCGGTTCCTAGTGTCAGTCAATCAAGATTCGCCATCAAGAGAGGGAAGAGCCTTGATTTTAGGTTAGACAGGTCTCATCATTTACGCAATTCCCCGTCCATCGATTGATCACGCGAGTACGCATCCAGTCAGCGCATAGCGAATGAAAAAAATGTTCATCCTGGATTCTCCTCCTCAAGAAAAGTGCTTATCAATTGATCCCTATTCATTCGCGAATTAGAGGATGGAAGTATTACTGAGATTGAATCATGAGATATCATTTTTCTTGAAAATGATTTTCCAAAGCAGGGTGAGAAAAAGAATGAAGAGTCTGTTTATGAGATATTGAACTCAGCTAGTCAGCAAGTATCTTCTGACATAGTTGATAATCAAATTGATCAAGATCTTGTTCTTGATACTTGTGGGAGTGGAAGTTCTCAATCCCAAAATTCTTTTTAACGAATCTGAATTTCAACTACGAAAGAGTACCAGGAAAACAATGTACCTAAACTTACTTATGAGATTGAAGATTATATTTTCTTGGTATCTTCCCTAGAAATGGATGAGCCAAATTCTGTGACTGAGGCCTTATCGAGTCTTGAACGAATGAGTGGATGAAAGTAATGAAAGAAGAATTAGAGTCCATGTAAACCAACAAAGTCTGAAATCTAGTTGACCTTGCTCCGGGGTGTAGAGCCATTGGTAACAAATAAGTTCTCAAAGTTAAACGACAAGCGGAAGGGTCAATAGAAAGATACAAGGCATGATTGGTGGTAAAAGGCTTTACTCAAGAAGCTAGAATAGATTATGAGGATACATTTTCACCAGTTGTGAAATTTACCTCAATTCATTTACTTTTGGCTGTTGTTGCACGTTTGGATCTAAAATTACACCAAATGGACGTGAAGACAGCTTTTCTCAATAGAGAACTAAAAGATGATATCTATATGGAATAACCTATAGTTTTTATCGTTAAAGGCCAAGAAAAAAAGGTATTTGAATTAAAAACATCTTTTTATGGCCTGAAACAGTACTCAAGACAATGGTATTTAAGATTTCACAAAGAAGTGATCTTGTATGATTTCACCATGATGAATAAAGATCATTTTATCTATGTGAAGAAGTCCAATGGAATGTTTATAACTCTTTCTCTTTACGTGAATGATATTTTATTGGCCGCAAATAATTTAGAGTATGTAAAAATCATCAAGTCATTACTTTCAAAGTTATTTGGCATGAAAGATATGGGTGAGGCTGACTATATTCTTGGAGTTAAGATCCAAAGGAATTGTTCCAAGAAGTTTTTGAGTCTCTCGCAAGAAACTTATATAGAGAAAGTTTTGGAACGCTTCCTAATAAATAGTTGCAAACCCATGTATACTCCTATAGCGAAAGGTGAAACTTTAAGCCTTGAAATGTATCTAAAGACTCAAAGAAAAGAGTGACATGTCTCGAGTTCTATACTCAAGTGTTGTTGAGAAATTGAGGTCACTACAACATTTTAGGCCTCCAGCAACCCCTGAGAAGTGTGGCCTAAGATGCCAAGAAGTGTAGCATTTGGTCAAAGGCAACACTTTACGGCTTTAGGCAATGCTTTTGAGGGGATGGCCTAAAGTACCGTAACCTTTGACTATTGGCCACGCTTTGTAGGTGTTTCCTTAGATGCCACGTTTTAAAAGTGTGGCCGATACGATACAAAGGCCGCGCTTATAGTTTCTCATATAGCCACGCTTTTCTAACATAAGGCTACACATTTGAAGCATGATCTTTGTCACCATATAAGCCAAACTTTTAAAGCGTAGCTTCTAAAGCAACATTTATCATTAACAACGCCAGATTCACAGTCTTTATGGCCACACTTTCTAAGCATGGCATATCTTTCTACACTATGAAGTAATTTTTTAAATATTTATATAAGCCATAATTTTCTGGTTAAAAAATTATATTTGTTTACATTAAATTTTGTTCACATTTATTTCAAGTATATACATAATGATCTAAAGCATTAAATCAAATAATAAGTAACAGGATAAATAATTTAAATGCATATACTTGAAATAAACTTCAACAAAGAAACATAATTTTTGTACTATCCATAGTAATAAAGCATTGGTTCAAGAAGTTCACTAGCAATGAGCTCTACAAAACCGAAGGTTCATATTTATATCAATAAAAATAAACATCAAAATTGTTCAAAAGGTCTTTACCATTCACTTTAATAGATCAAATTTGATTTGTGGCCACCATTTCCAATTGCATCACCCGCATTTTCCTACACATTCAAAATAAATTAAAAATTAGAAAGAAACATAAATATAGTATGCCCTGGTTATATCTTACTAAGAACTAACGAGATTTATTTTCACTACTATAGTATAACTAAGTCAAAGACAAAAAAAGATGTACAAGTGAAAGAGAAGCAAAAATATGAATTAACATACATTTTACCTATCTTTTTCTATAATCGCAACAATCACTTTATTTAATAACAAGGGAAAATAGCCAAATCTGCCCCTCTACTTTCATATAGTCTACAATTAACCTTCATTAAACTATCCGATCAAATTTTCCCCTACCGCTATACCATTCGGTGAAATTTACCCTTACTACTGGCAAAGTTTTAAAAATTATCCCAAGTCCTAACAAAAACTCATAATCTCCCAAATTTCTTTTATCTAAGGTATTTATTCTTCTCCTTCATCCACTATCAGTAAAGAAGACAGATAAAATTTTATACTAAATGTGACATCTCAACATGCTTCTCTAAGTCTAGTTTGTAACGGGAGGGACAGAGAATACAACCACTAATATATGTTTCTGAATGGTTAGATCATTATGCATTTCAGTGTATTCCTGAAGAAGTAATCATTCACTCTTTCATATGATTACAATATGTTTATACCAATTCCCGTACATGCCATTTTCCATCTTATTCATGTCCAAACAACTAATTGCTCAGATCAATTCAATTAAGGACAACTCAATAAATAGCTTTTAAGTTTTAAGGGCAGCTCAATAAAATTTCAATAAACAGGCTTTAAATTAAATAAGCTTATAACTTGATACCATCTCCATCTATTATTGATGCGGAAGGCAGCTAGTAGCTTCAAGTGGCTAGAAAGCTGTTTTTACTTTCTAGAAAATTTCACCAAGAACAACTTACTCGACAAATACTTTATTTTAGTATAAATTACTAAAACCTAAAATTGAGCCAAACACACTTCAGTTGATTTACAGCTTGACTATGTACCATCGTGAGCCAATTAGAAGGCTTACATCTTCCAGTTCAACATTATAACACGTAGAATCTTATCATATCAGCTAGTTCAACATTATAACCTGTGACGACTCGGCCGGTCATTTTGAGTATTATGGCTCTGTTTCCCCATTTACTACTCAATTTATGCTTTACAATTATTTTATGACTTGTCGGGGTAGTTGGTTCGGGTCCGAAAGGAATTCAGAGTTAAATGAGACACTTAGTCTTATAATTGAAAATTTTAAGTTAGAAAAGTGACCGGATGCAGACTTATGTGTAAACGACCTCAAATTTAAATTTTGATGATTCCAATAGCTCCATATGTTGATTTTGGACTTAGGAACATATCCGAAAAATTATTTGGAGGTCCGTGGTCGAATTAGGCTTGAAATGCCGAAAGTTAAAATTTTAGGAAGTTTGACTAAGGGTTGACTTTTTGATATCGGGGTCGGAATCCGATTTCGAAAATTACAATACCTCCGTTATGTCATTTATGACTTGTGTGCAAAATTTGAGGTCAATCGGACGTGATTGATAGGTTCTGGAGTCGTTTGTAGAAAATTAAAAGTTTCAAAGTTCATTAGGCTTGAATCTATGTGTGATTCATGTTTTAATATTGTTGGATGTGATTTGAAGACACAACTAAGTTCGTATGATATTTTAGGAATTGTTGGTATATTTGATTGAGGTCCAGGGGGCCTCGGGTGAGTTTCAGACGGTTAACGGATCAATTTTGGACTTGGCATTTCAACTGAAGAATGCCTGGTTTTTCTGTCACTGGTTTCCTTCTATGCGATCGCGTGAGAAGGTCCTCAATCGCATAGGCTTGTTTGGGCAGAGGTAAAATTGTTCTATGCGATCGCATGAAAGCAACCGCGATCGCGTAGGCTTCTTGAGGCAGTGAAGATTTTGTTCTTCGCGATCGCGTGAAGAGGGCCGCGATCGCGTAGCTGTGGGAGTCTGTTATTCGCGAACGCGTGAAGAAGGTCGCGTTCGCGTAGAGGAAATGGAGAAGGAGTGGGGTCAAGCATTTGTGCTTCGCCATCGCGTAGGCGAGTTTGCGATCGCCTAGGCCTGGGAAGCTCGTGCTTCGCGTTCGCGTGTGTTATGGTGCGGCCGCGTAGTGAAGTTTTGGGGGGCAGTCTATTTTGGTCTTCGCAATCGCATAACCTTGTACGGGATCGCATAGGGTTATTTTAGCAGTAGAGATGTTGTGCTTCGCGATCGCGAGATTTGGTCCACGATCGCATAAGAAAAATGACTGGGCAGAGAGTTTAAGTTCTGAAATGGGACTTCGTCCCATTTTCCATTTTTGACGGATTGAAGCTTGGGAAGAGGCGATGTTCAAGAGTTGTTTAAGGAAAACAATAGGGTAAGTGTTCTTAACTCAATATTGGTCAAATTACCCGAATCCATAGTTGTTTTTAACATTTAATTGGTGAATTAAGTTGGAAAATTGTGAAAACCCTCTTGTTTTAATTTGAAGATTTGAGGGTCGAGTTGATGTAAGATTTGTGTAAACATTGTATGGTTGAACTTGTAATTGGATGGGTTGTCGGATTTTATGAGTTTCGTCAGATTCTGAGACGTGGGCCCCACAGACGATGTTTGAGTATAATTTCGGATTTTGTGAAAAAATTAGTATTATGATATGGAATTAGTTCCAATAGATTTTATTGATCTAATCGAATTAATTGTGACTAGATTTGAGGTGTTTGGAGGCCAATTCACAAGGCAAAGGAATAGTGGAGTAAAGAATTACATGGTTTGAGGTAAGTAACACTTCTAAACTTGGTTCTGAGGGTATGAATCACCGAATTTGGTATGATATAAATTGTTTGGAGGTGACACACATGATAGGTGATGAGCATGTAGACGTGTACTATTAAATTGTGTCTTGAATAAATCCTGTACAGTTGTAAGATTAATGAATCATGTTATTATCTGAATTAATTATTCAAAAATATACATTTCACACTCAGTAATATTTGTCCATTGTGAGGATATTTATGGGATTGAGCTGCACGACGCAGCAGCTCATAATGGCTTTATACATTATTATTATATGGTTTGGGGCTGATGCATTATAGGCTTTACTATTTTATGGATTGGGGATGCTCGCCTGCAGCAGGTCTTATTGGCTTTATTATTAAATGGATCGGGACTGCCCGCCTACAGCAGACCTCATTGGCTTTATTATTATAGGGATCGGGACTGCCCGCCTGCAGTAGGCCATATTGGCTTTATATCACGCTTGGGCTGAAGGAGCCCCTCCGAGAGTCTGCACACACCCCTATTGGGCGCGGTTGGTTTATAGCGCTTGGGCTGAAGGAGCTCCTCCGGAGTCTGTACACACCCCTAGTGAGCGTAGATGATCATATATATTCGGGATGGACTTCTCAGGGCATGGACTTGCCTTACTTACTGCTATATATATATATATATATATATATATATATATATATATATATATATTTGGGATGGACTTTCCTAGGGCATGGACTTGCCTTACTTATTTGTATTATAACGAGTTTATTTGGACATGGATCTTGTCTGTATCATTTATATTTGGGGATACATTATCCCAGGACTGGATTGGCTTTATACGGTACTGGGTGACTGACTGTCAGTCGATGTGTATTTATACACAGGTTGGAACACCCTGGGCTGAAATGGGCTGTACCTGCAGAGCTCGTTATTGCTTTTAGCCCAGAGGTTAGTCTTGTTACTTATTGAGTTAGTTGTATTCATATTGCACTTTACACCTCGTGTGCAGATTCAGGTGCTCCCGGATACAACGATTTCTAGAATTCGGAGTTATTTCTGTTGGAGACTATCAAGGTAGCTGCTTGACAACCGCAGACTTGATTCCCTTCCCGTTTAGTTATTTTACTGTTCTATATTTCAGACCTTTATTTTTATCAGTCAGACTTTGTATTCATTTAGATGCTCATGTACTCTGTGACACCGGATTTTGGGAGTGTTATATTTGAAATTGTGAGGTTTGCTTCCGCCGAATTTAATCATTTTCTTTTTAAACATAAAAGATATGGTGATTTATTGAGATTTTTGGTTTGCTTAGTATTGAGATGGGCGCCATCACGACAGGTGAGATTTTGGGTCGTGACAAATTGGTATCAGAGCTTTAGGTGACATAGGTCTCACGAGTCATGAGCAGGTTAAGTAGAGTCTTGCGGATCGGTACGGAGACGTTTGTACTTATCTTCGAGAGGCTGCAGAACCCTTAGAAAAACTTTACTTTCTTGTATTCTGTCATGCAAAATTGTTGATTCCGGAAACTAAATTTCTGTTATTCTATTCTCTCACAGATGGTGAGAATACGTACTACCGGATCGGATAGTCAGCCACCAGTTAGGGCCGCGAGAGGTCGGGGTCGTGGTAGAGGTCGGGACCGAGGTAGAGGTCGAGGTGTATCTCGTACCACAATTGGACCAGCACCTGTAGTACCACCAGTTGCTCCAGCTCAGGAGCAGATTCCAGATAGAGTTGAGCCGACAAGATCAGCTCAGGCACCAGTTGTGCCCATTTAGATTCCAGGCCTTGAGGAGACTTTGGCCCATATATTGACAATTTGCACTGGTCTTGCTCAGGTGGTTTCGGCTCAAGCTGCACCTTCCACTTCTCAGGCTGGGGGAGGTACTCATACCCCTATTGCCCATACTCCAGATCAGGTAGTACAGAGACTTCAGATACCGGGGGCACTACCAGCCCAGCCCGTTGCAGCCGCTCAGGCCCAGGAAGTCCCTATTTATGTCAGATGATGAGCAGAGAAGACTTGAGAGATTTGAGAGGCTTAGACCTCCACCATTTAGCGGTGTTGAGTCAGTGGATGCTCAGGGTTTTCTGGATAAGTGCCAACGGATGCTTCAGACAGCAGGTATTCTAGAGACCAGTGGGGTCTCGTTCACTACTTTTCAGTTTTCTGGGGCTACCTTCAGATGGTGTGAGGCTTATGAGAGGCGCATCCGGTTGGTGCAGCACTACTTACATGGCAGGAATTCTCTGTTCTATTGTTTTAGAAGTTTGTGTCGCAGTCTCACAGAGAGGACCTGCATATACAGCTTGAGCAGTTACGTCAAGATGGCATGTCCGTGACACAGTATGAGATGAGATTTTCTGAGTTGGCTCGTCACACAGTTTGGTTGGTTCCCACTGATAGGGAGAGGATTAGTAGGTTCATTGATGTCCTCGCGTATCAATTGTTGTTGCCCATGACTAGAGAGAGGGTATCTGGTGCCACTTTTGACGAGGTGGTTGATATTGCTCGACAGATAGAGGTGGTCCGTAGCCAGGAGCATGGTGACAAGGAGGTTAAGAGGCCCCGAGGTTCGGGCAGTATTAGTGGGGTGCCTTCTAGAGGGCAGTTCTACTACAACAGGGGTTGTCCAGTTCACCGTGGTGCATCATCCAACCATGGTTCATACAGTTCTCATTAGCGTCAGTCATCTCTTAGTGTACTTCCAGCCCCGAGTACGCTCCGTGCACCATCTGTTCAAGGATCATTTGTACCAGGTCCTTCTGGTAGTTATTCTGGTTCCCGAGGTCAGCCTCAGAACTTACCGCCATTCTTCGAGATGGAGTGCTATGAGTGTGGAGAGCTTGTCCATGTGAGAAAATATTGTCCCCGCCGTACGCGAGGCCCGATTCAGCAGAGGAGTCAGGATACTACTTCTGCACCAGTTTCTCCACCACCCGCTCAACCAACTCAGGGTGGAGCTCAGTCAGCTAAGGGTCTCCCAAGAGGGGGAGGCCGATCCGGTGGCGGTCAGGTCTGATTCTATGCTTTTCCTACCAGATCAGATGATGTTGCTTCAGATGCAGTGATCACAGGTATTGTCTTAGTGTTCCCCAGGGAGGCATCTATATTATTTGACCCTGGTTTCATCATATTTTTGTTCATTTTCTGGATATGCCCTGTGAGTCCTTAGTTTCACCTATTTATGTATCTACACCGATGGGCGATACTATAATTGTATACCGGGTGTATCGGTCGTGAGGGGAAATTATTGGGGGACGAGAACAGAGTTGGTCTTTTATTGCTTAGTATGGTCAATTTAGATATTATCTGGGTATGGTGAGATATCAGATGTTTTGTTATATGGCCTTGGGCCAAGTAGGGGAGTCTGCTATCTACGATTTGATTGCACGATTAGGTGTGATATTGGTTTTAGTTTGTGGCATACTTGTTGATTACTTATGACTTTCAGAGGTTGAGATCGGGGATGACTCAAGTAAGAAAATTTCTTGAATGCGGGTTACATTGCACTTTATGAAAATATGAAAATTATGGAATGCGTAAGTTGTTATTTTGAAGGATGTAGTGCACACGAAGTATGAACTTGAATGGTCGTGTTAAGGTAGGCTTACTTATTTGAGTGTTGATTGTGCTAAAGGAGCACATGTCTTTCGACATGTTCGGGCGGTGCAATTTAGATTTGAGCATAGTGGGTGACTTTTGAAAGGGTTATAATGGATTCAAAATGTATATGTGGTAATTGAAAATTTTTCGGATTCGTATATCGCTATAATCGGTGATTTACATTGGATGGTGTAGAAACTTGCGGTAATTATGTATGACTATGGATTCTACATTTTTAATATAAGAAAGGAAAGAGAAACAATTTTAAATTCACATAAGGTATTTTCAGAGTGAGTGTTACGGTTGTGATACTTTTGTGGTGCTTAAAATTAATACGATGGTCTATGGACCTTAGGACGGTGTGATTTTATGTTGGGATGTCTTATATTGAGCTTTGGGTAAGGATAGTAGTATTTTGACAAGGAGAAATGTCATCTTGAGGGTGATTCAGAAGAAATTCGGAGAAAGTGGGACAAATGGGTAACATACTGGATCGGTATGGTAATGGTATGCTCAGTTCTTTTGGGTAATAATGATGTGGAAGCTTTACAAATGTTTTTGTGGCGATATTTTTGGGTCCTGGTGACAACGTGGCTCGAACGAGATAGAGGAAATTAGTTCTGATAGCTTGATTAGGTGAAAATGGATTTCAAAGTGTCGTAATGGTTTCTACTATGGTTTGGACCAGATATTTTCTACTGGTGTGGGGAACGTGTTGTACATTGTGATTTCCTTGTGGGAAGAAGCAAGAGAAAAGTTTCCAACTAATAGGGTAGGTAATTTGTTGGTGATTCAGAGTTTATAATGAGATTTTTGTGCTTTTCATGTGATAGATGTGGTATGTTGTGAGGGATTTAGATTTATAGGTACGAGGTGGAAATTCATTCTTGAAAGGAAGATCACAAATTCTGAATGGAATGGTCAGTGTTATATATTTAGATGAAGGTTATAGTTGCTCGGTAATCCCTGAGAAGGGTGTGCAATTGAAAGGGGCATTTTGTTTTGATTTACAGTTGTTCATTGGTATTACGGTACTCTCCTGGTTGATAGACTGTTGATATTCAAATTATTTATATTATTGGCACGTGAGTTGTCCGTGCAGGTTTAGATATTGATACTATAGCACGTGACTTGTCCGTGCCAGTGATGTTAATGTGAGCTCTAGAAGAGCTGGTTACTATTATTAAACTTGTGTGTATTGGTTCTACTATATATAATGAGCTTATAGCATTACAGTTGTGGTGGTTCTTGTTGAACTTACAATACGGTTCTCTATTTTGAGACATTTTTCATTTTTTGGGTACAAGGTTTCAAGTTGTGTAGTATATTAAGTGATTATAGTTATAGCTGATGCAGCTTGTTCAGGCTCATACAGTGTGTAAATGTAAAATTCGTGTCTTGAAAAGAAATTATGAAGGCTGGGAATTGAATTCCAAGGCTTTTGGGTTAAGGTTAAATTAAGGATTTTCAGTTACATTGTGTTGTCATGCCTATGTGGAATAGGGGTGACGTGGGATAACCCCCGGGTACGTGCGTGATAAGATGGAATAGTGATTTGGTGGCTTGAAAACAACTCTTGGCATGTTCGAGGACGAACATATGTTTAAGCAGGGGAGAATGTAACGACCCAGCCGATCGTTTTGAGTATTACGGCCCTGTTCCCCCATTTACTGCTCAATTTATGCTTTACAGTTATTTTATGACTTGTCAGCGTAGTTGGTTCGGGTCCGGAAGGAATTCGGAGTGAAATGAGACACTTAGTCTCATAATTAAAAATTTTAAGTTAGAAAAGTGACCGGATGCGGACTTATGTGTAAACGACCTCGGATTTGAATTTTGATGATTCCAATAGCTCTCTATGGTGATTTTGGACTTAGGAGCGTGTCCCGAAAATTATTTGGAGGTCCGTGGTGGAATTAGGCTTGAAATGCCAAAAGTTAAAATTTTGGGAAGTTTGACCGGGGGTGACTTTTAGATATTTGGGTTGGAATCCGATTCTGAAAATTGGAATACCCCTGTTATGTCATTTATGACTTGTGTGAAAACTTTGAGGTCAATCGGACGTGATTGATAGGTTCCGGAGTCGTTTGTAGAAAATTGGAAGTTTCAAAGTTCATTAGGCTTGAATCTATGTGTGATTCGTGTTTTAGTGTTGTTGGATGTGATTTGAAGCCACGACTAAGTTCGTATGATATTTTAGGACTTGTTGATATATTTCGTTGAGGTCCCGGGGGCCTCGGGTGAGTTTCGGACGGCTAACGGATCAATTTTGGACTTGGCATTTCAACTGAAGAATGCTGGTTTTTCTGTCACTAGTTTCCTTCTATGCGATCGTGTGAGAAGGTCCGCGATCACATAGGCTTGTTTGGGAAGAGGTGAAATTGTTCTATGCGATCGCGTGAAGGCAACCGCGATTGCGTAGGCTTGTTGAGGCTGTGACAATTATATTCTTCGCGATCGCGTGAAGAGGGCCGCGATCGCATAGCTGTGGGAGTCGTTATTCGCGAACGCATTAAAAAGGTCGTGTTTGCGTAGAGGAAACGGAGCAGCAGTGGGGTCACATATTTGTGCTTCGCGATCGCATGGGCGAGTCCGCGATCGCGTAGGCCTAGGAAGCTCGTGCTTCGCGTTCGCGTGTGTTATGGTGCAGTCGCATAGTGAAGTTTTGGGGGGGCAGTGTATTTTGGTCTTCGTGATCGTATAACCTTGTACGCGATCGCATAGGATTATTTTGGCAGTGGAGATATCGTGCTTCGTGATCACGGGACTTTGTCCGCGATCGCATAGAAGAAATGACTGGGCAGAGAGTTTAAGTTCTGAAATCCATTTTTGATGGATTGGAGCTCGGAAAGAGGCGATGTTCGGGAGTTTTTCAAGGAAAACAACAGGGTAAGTGTTCTTAACTCAATACTAGTCAAATTACCCTAATCCATGGTTGTTTTAAACATTTAATTGGTGAATTAAGTTGGAAAATTGTGAAAATCCTCTTGGTTTAATTTGAAGATTTGAGGGTCGAGTTGATGTCGGATTTGAGTAAAAATTGTGTGGTTGAACTTGTAATTGAATGGGTTATCGGATTTTGTGATTTTCGTCGGATTCCGAGATGTGGGTCCTACGACGGTTTTTTGAGTATAATTTCAGATTTTGTGGAAAAATTAGTATTTTGATATGGAACTAATTCCAATAAATTTTATTGACCGAATCGAATTAAGTGTAGCTAGATTCGACGCGTTTAGAGGCCAATTCACAAGGCAAAGGCAGAGCGGAGTAAAGAACCACACGGTTTGAGGTAAGTAACACTTCTAAACTTGGTTCTGAGTGTATGAATCCCAGAATTTTTTATGATATAAATTGTTTGGAGGTGACACACACGATAGGTGACGAGCATGTAGAGGTGTACTATTTAAATTGTGTTTTGTGTACAGTTGAAAGATTAATGAATCATGTTATTATCTGAACATTCTCCACGTACTAGAGATATTGAGCTAAGGCTCCTATTAAAGATCATGCTTAGGCTACGTGCCAATATTTTGGGACTCATGGGGTCGTGTTGTTGTTGAATTAATTATTCAAAAATATACATTTCGCACTGAGTAATATTTGTCCATTGTGAGGATATTTATGGGATTGAGTTGCGCGACGCAATAGGCCATAATGGATTTATACATTATTATTATATGGATCGGGGTTGCGAGCCTGCAGCAGGCCTTATAGGCTTTACTTTTTTATGAATCGAGGCTGCCCGCCTGCAGCAGGCCTTATTGGCTTTATTATTAAATGGATCGGGGCTGCCCGCCTGCAGCAGGTCTCATTGGCTTTATTATTATACGGATCGGGACTGCCCGCCTGCACTAGGCCATATTGGCTTTATATCACACTTGTGCTGAAGGAGACCCTCCGAGAGTCTGCACGCACCATAGTGAGCGTGGTTGATTTATAGCGTTTGAACTGAAGGAGCCCCTCGGAGTCTGTACACACCATCAGTGTACGCAGTTGATTATATATATTCGGGATGGACTTCCCAGGGGATGGACTTGCCTTACTTATTGCTTATATATATATTTGGGATGGATTTTCCCAGGGCATGGACTTGCCTTACTTATTGCTTATATATATATTTGGGATGGATTTTCCCAGGGCATGGACTTGCCTTACTCATTTGTATTATAACGCATTTATCTGGACATGGATCTTGTCCGTATCATTTATATTTGGGGATAAATTATCCCAGGGTTGGATTGGCCTTATACGGTACTAGGTGACTGACTGTTTGTCGATGTGTATTTATACACGGGTTGGAACACCCTGGGCTGGATTGGCCATAAAAAGTACTGAGTGACCGAATAATTTGTGACCAGTATTTACATGAGGTCTTTCTACTGAGATGTCATATTCTTCATATCATGCAGTATTGATCTATTTCACTTGTACTCAGTTTAACTGTTAAATTTGAAAGTATGCCTACATTTTGTACCATTATTTATACTGGACTGTACCTGCGGAGTTCGTCATTGCTTTCAGCCCAGAGGTTAGTCTTGTAACTTATTGAGTTAGTTGTACTCATACTACACTCTGCACCTCGTGTGCAGAACCAGGTGCTCCCGGATACGATGGCTTCAAGAATTTAGAGTTATTTCTGTTGGAGACTTTCAAGATAGCTGTTTGACGACCGCAGACTTGATTCCCTTCCTATTTAGTTATTGTACTGTTCTATATTTCAGACAGTGATTTTTATCAGTCAGACTTTGTATTCATTTAGATGCTTATGTACTCGGTGACACCGAGTTTTGGGAGTGTTATATTTGAAATTATGAGGTTTTCTTCCGTTGAATTTAATCATTTTGTTTTTAAACATAAAAGATATGGTGGTTTATTGAAATTTTTGGCTTGCCTAGTATTGAGATAGGCGTCATCACGACAGGTGAGATTTTGGGTCGTGACATGACCCGCAGAATCTTATCACATCAGCTAGTTCAACATTATGACCCCTAGAATCTTAGTGATGGCATGATATTCAGTTTCCTATCACCCTTTTAGAAAGCATGATTTCGTAAGTTAACATTGAGGAAGTTTTTGAAATTGTGAAATATAAATACCTTTTCAAGACTCGGAGCATGAGTTGAGCTAGAAGATTGTGGTAGATTTTGGCCTCTCATAGCTCGTGCACTACTTGCATCAATCAGTGAAGGAATATTAGATCCAACACACCCTTGTATATCATGAAAATCCAGTCTAAGGTTGTTTTGCACCAATTGACTAAAAATATATCACATTTCTTCTCTCATCATTTCCTTCATTTCTTGCTTTAGAGAAGTTATTTCATTGGCATGCTTTTGTTTAAGCTTGGTGATTTCTTCATCTATCACGACCCAAACTCCCTCCGTATAACGTCGTGATGGCACCTAGTCTCTATGACTATGTAAGCCTAACAAATTGCGCAAAATAACAAACGAAAGTAAAACTTGGCAACTAACAGTAGTGGATAACTGAATAACTAGTAATAATGTTGCTCGGCATGTACGATAACCAATACTCTATAAATACACAGTCTTCCTAAAACCCGAAATATCATAAGTCACAAGCTACATAAGGAAGCTAGTATCTCTATACACCAGAATCTAACAAAAGAAGTACGGAAGGTAAATGACATATGAGAGAATAGAGGGGGACTCCGAGATCTGCGGACGCGACAGATGTACCTTGAAGTCTCCGTACAGCAGCAAGCACTCTCAGCTAATAGCGGGACTGATAAGAAGTACCTGGATCTGCACACAAAATATGTATAGAAGAGTAGCATGAGTACACCACAACAGTACCCAGTAAGTTCCAAGCCTAACCTCGGTAGAGTAGTGACGAGGTCAGGTCCGGCCCACTAATATATAATAAATAAAGTAGGAAAATATAACAGTATAATAAGAGACTGGAATTTAACAAAAACAAAACACAGCGATATAACAATGCAACACACAGGGATAAACAGCAGGGGATCTCCCGAGATACCGTCTCGTAGTCCCAAAATAAATATGCAGGGAGAACTCCCGAAGTACCGCCTCGTAGTCTCAAAAGTGAATATGCGGGGAGAACTTCCGAGGTACCACCTCATAGTCTCAAAAGTAAATGTGTAAGGAGAACTCCCGAGGTACCACCTTGTAGTCTCAAAAGTAAATATACAGGGAGAACTCCCGAGGAACCGCCTCGTAGTCTCAATGTAAATATGCAGGGAGAACTCCCGAGGAACCGCCTCGTAGTCTCAAAAGTAAATATACAGGGAGAACTCCCGAGGAACCGCCTCGTAGTCTCAAAAGTAAATATACAGGGAGAACTCCCGAGGAACCACCTCATAGTCTCAAAAGTAAATATGCATGAAGAACTCTCGAAGAACCGCCTCGTTGTCTCAAAAGTATACACACAGCTCAACCGATAAATACCATAGTTAACAACAAGAATTCTACAGTTAAGACTGATAAAGAACAAGGAAAAGCAGAAAATTAACTAGGCATGCTTCACAGAGTTCAGATAAGCAGTTAAAGCATGTAGACATGCGATATTAGACTAAACAGGATAACTACGCATGTTGGAATAGCTCAATTAAGAATGAAAACAAACTAATACTCATTTAAACGGTATAACTCAAATTAAAGGAAAAACAGGTTGCTACTCAGTAAAATAAATCGGGTTTTTCGACAAGCAGCATGTGTACGTACTCGTCACCTCACGTACACGGTGCTCACATATCACGACAGTACCAAATCCTAAGGGGATTTCCCCCACACAAGGTTAGGCAAGCCACGTACCTCGAACCAAGCTCAATCAATTGGAAATAATGCCTTTTAAACGAATATCCTACTCTAAATGGCCTAAATCTAGCCAAAAATAATTTCATATCATAAATACAACTATAATAGACTAATCTAATTAATGAAATCAAGACTTTAACAAAAATTCCGAAATCCGTCCTACAAAGTCTACCCTGGCCCACGTCTCGTAATTGGGTAAAAGTCACAAAATATGAACACCCACTCGACCACGAGTTCACCCATACCAAAATTACCAAAATCCGACACCAAATCGCCACTCAATTCCTCAGATCAACTCACCAAATTCCTAACCTCCAACTCCCAATTTCCACCTTAAATACACCCTAACTAGGTGGGAAAATAAATGGGGAAGCAAGCTTATTGATCAAAATTAAGTACAAGGGACTTACCTCAAGAAATATCTTCAAAATGCTCTCAAACATCGCCCTAAACCGAGTTTGCAAAGTCCAAAATGACAAAAAATCACGAAGCCATTCTGTTTTAAACACTACCCAGGCATTTCCGCACCTGCGTAACCTGGGCTCGCACCTGCGCGTGCGCTTGTGCGGAGAATGAGTGCTTATGTGCAATTCACTTATTCACCTCTGCCTCCGCACCTGCGATGAAGGGGCCGCACCTACGTGAGCTCGCCTATGGAATCCTGTTCGCTTCTGCGGTCTCACTTCGCACCTGTGGTCAACCTTGGGCACCTGCGGGCATCGTAGATACGGCCTTTTCCACGCACCTGCGACCCATGACAATCCACCAAACATCTCTTCTGTGCCATATTGCTCGCACCTGCGGTTAGCCTTGCGCAGGTGCGATTACACCAGAACCAGCCCAGCACCAGAAAATCTCCTAAGTTCAAAAATGATCTGTTAACCATCTGAAACTCACCCGAGGCCCTCGGGACCTCAACCAAATATATCAACCAGTCCTAAAACATCACACAAACTTAGTCGGGCCTTTAAATCACATCAAACAATGTTAAAAATATGAATTACACATCGATTCAAACTTAATGAACTTGAAATTTTAAATTTCTACAACCGATGACGAAACTTATCAAATTACGTCCGATTGACCTCAAATTTTGCACACAAGGCATAATTGACATTACGGACCTACTCCAACTTCCAGAATCGGAATCCGACTCTGATATCAAAAAGTCCACTTCCGATCAAAATCTCCAAAAATTTGACTTTCGCCATTTCAAGCCTAAATCAGCTACATAGCTCAAATTCACAGTCCGGAAATGCTCCTAAGTCCAAAATCACCCGACGGAGTTAATAGGACCCTGCATTCCAGAGTCGTCTTCACACAGTTCCAACTACGATCAAAATCCTAAGACTTAAGCTTCCGTTTTAGGGACTAAGTGTCCCAAAATACTCCGAAACCAAAAACAAAACCTCCCGGCAAATTACATAAGAAGAAAAAGATACAGGGAAAGTAGTTAATAGGGGATCGGGGCTATTACTCTCAAAACGACCAGCCGGGTCGTTACATCCTCCCCCTTTTAAAACAATCATTCATCCTCAAACGATCATAAAGACATACCTGAAGTGGTGAAAAGATGAGGATAACGGTTGCGCATATCCGCTTGATCTCCCAAGTCGCCTCCTCGACCGGCTGACCCCTCCACTGAACCTTCACAGAAGCAATGTTCTTTGACCTCAGCTTTCGAACCTGCCTATCCAAAATAGCCATTGGCTCCTCAACATAAGATAGATCCTTGTCCAACTGGACTGAGCTGAAATCCAACACATGAGACGGATCACCGTGATACTTTTGAAGCATAGAAATATGGAATACCGGATGAACTCCTGCTAGACTGGGAGGTAAGGCAAGCTCATAAGCAACCTCTCCAACTCGCCGCAACACCTCAAATGGACCAATGAACCTTGGGCTCAGCTTGCCCTTCTTCCCAAACCTCATAACACCCTTCATAGGCGAAACCCGGAGCAAGACCCGCTCTCCAACTATGAATGCAACATCACGAACCTTCTGATTCACATAACTCTTCTGTCTGGACTGGGCTGTGTGAAGTCGATCCTGAATCACCTTCACCTTATCCAAGGCATCCTGAACCAAGTCTGTACCCAATAATCTAGCCTCGCCCGGCTCGAACCAACCCACTGGAGACCGACATCGCCTACCAAATAGAGCCTCATACAGTGCCATCTGGATGCTTGACTGATAACTGTTGTTGTAGGCAAACTCTGCAAGTAGAAAGAACTGATCCCAAGAACCTCCAAAATCTATCACACACGCACGCAGCATATCCTCCAGTATCTAAATAGTGCACTCGGGTTGTCCGTCCATATGAGGGTGAAATGATGTGCTCAACTCAACCCGAGTACCAACTCCTGTTGTACGGCCTTCCAGAACCGTAATGTAAACTGCGTACCCAGGTCAGAGATGATAGATACAGGTACTCCATAAAGCCTCACAATCTTACGGATATAAATTTGAGCCAACTGCTCGGAAGAATAGGTAGTCATCACAGGAACGAAATGAGCTGACTTGGTTAGCCTATCCACAATCACCCAAACTGCATCAAACTTCTGCTGAGTCCGTGGGAGTCCAACAACTAAATCCATAGTGATCCGCTCCCATTTCCACTCTGGAATCTCTATCTTCTGAAGAAACCCACCTGGCCGCTGATGCTCATACTTCACATGCTGGCAATTTAGACAGTGAGCCACATACTCTACTATGTCTTTCTTCATCCTTCTCTACTAGTAATGCTGCCTCAAGTCCTGGTACATCTTCGCGGCACCCGGATGAATGGAGTACCGCGAACTGTGAGACTCTTGAAGAATCAACTCCCGCAAACCATCTACATTGGGCACACATAACTTGCACTGCATCATCACTGCACCATCATCCCAATAGTGACCTCCTTAGCATCACCGTGCTGGACCGTATCCTTATGGAAAAGCATATGGGGGTCATCATATTGACACTCCCTGATACGATCATAGAGAGAAGACCGAGATACCACACAAGCCAATACTCGACTCGGCTCAGAAATATCCAATCTAACAAACAGGATGGCTAAGGCCTAAACATCCAACGCCAATGGCCTCTCTACTATTGGCAGATATGCTAAGCTCCCCAAACTCTCCGCCCGGCGACTCAAAGCATCGGCCACCACATTGGCCTTCCCGGGATGGTACAAAATGGTGATATCATAATCCTTAAGCAACTCCAACCACCTCAACTGACGCAAGTTAAGATCCTTGTGTTTGAACAGATGCTGCAAACTCTGGTGATCGGTGTAAATCTCACAAGGGACACCGTACAAATAGTGCTTCCATATCTTTAAGGCATGAACAATAGCTGCTAACTCAAGGTCGTGGACAAGATAGTTCTTTTCATGCACCTTTAGTTGTCTGGGTGCGTAGGTAATCACCCTACCGTCCTGCATCAACGCCGCACCGAGACCAATACGTGATGCATCACAATATACAGTATAAGACCCTGCACCTGTAGGCAATACCAATACTGGGGCTGTAGTTAAAGCTTCTTGAGCTTCTGAAAGCTCTCCTCACACTCCCCTATACACTTGAACGGAGAAACTATCTGGGTCAACCTGGTCATAGGTGCTGCAATAAATGAGAATCCCTCTATAAAACGATGGTAATACCCAGCCAAACTAAGAAAACTTCGGATCTCCGTAGCTGATGACGGCCTAGGACAACTCTGCACTGCTTCTACCTTCTTCAGATCCACCTAGATCCCATCACTCAATACTAGATGACCCAATAATGCCACTGTATCTAGCCAAAACTCACAGTATAGAAGAGTAGCATGAGTACACCACAACGGTACCCAGTAAGTGTCAAGCCTAACCTCGGTACAGTAGTGACGAGGTTAGGTCAGGCCCACTGGTATATAATAAATAAAGCAGGAAAATATAACAGTATAATAAGAGACTGGAATTTAACAAAAAAGAAAACACATCGATATAACAATGCAACACACAGGGATAAACAACAGGGGATCTCCCAGGATACCATCTCGTAGTCCCAAAATAAATATGCAGGGAGAACTCCCGAAGTACCGCCTCGTAGTCTCAAAACTAAATATACAGGGAGCATTCCTGAGGTACCGCCTCGTAGTCTCAAAAGTGAATGTGCAAGGAGAACTCTCGAGGTACCGCCTTGTAGTCTCAAAAGTAAATATACAGGGAGAACTCCGGAGGAACCGCCTCGTATTCTCAAAAGTAAATATGCAGGGAGAACTCCTGAGGAACCGCCTCGTAGTCTCAAAAGTAAATGTGCAGGGAGAACTCCCGAGGAACCGCATCGTAGTCTCAAAAGTAAATATGCAGGGAGAACTCCCGAGGAACCACCTCGTAGTCTCAAAAGTAAACACACAACTCAACCTATAAATACCATAGTTAACAGCTAGAACTCTACAGTTAAGACTGATAAAGAATAAGGAAAAGCAGGAAATCAACTAGGCATGCTTCACAGAATTCAAATAATTTGTTAAAGCATGTAGACATGCGATATTAGACTAAACAGGATAGCTACGCATGTTGGAATAGCTCAATTAAGAATGAAAACAGACTAATACTCATTTAAACGATATAACTCAAATTAAAGGAAAACAGGTTGCTACTCAGTAAAATAAACCGCGTTTTTCAACAAATAGCCCATGTACGTACTCGTCACCTCACGAACACGGCGCTCACATATCACGACAGTACCAAATCCTAAGGGGATTTCTCCCACACAAGGTTAGGCAAGCCACTTACCTCAAACCAAGCTCAATCAATCGGTAATAATTCCTTTTCCACTAATATCCGACTTTGAATGACCCAAATCTAGCCAAAAATAATTACATATCATAAATACAACTATAATAGACTAATCTAATTAATAAAATTAAGACTTTAACAAAAATTCCGAAATTCGTCCTAAAAAGTCTACCCAGACCTATGTCTCGAATCGGGTAAAAGTCACAAAATACGAACACCCACTCGACCACGAGTTCACCCATACCAAAATTACCTAAATTTGACACCAAATCGCCACTCAATTCCTCAAATTAACTCACCAAATCCCCAACCTCCAACTCCTAATTTCCACCTTAAATACATCCTAACTAGGTGGAAAAATAAATGGGGAAGCAAGATTATTGATCAAAAATAAGCACATGGGACTTACCTCAAGAAATCTCTCGAAAAAAGATCGCCTTAAACTGAGTTTACAAAGTCCAAAGTGACAAAAATCATCAAGCCCTTCGGTTTTAAAAACTGCCCGGGCATTTCTGCACCTGCGGAGCCTGGGCTCGCACCTATGCTTGCGCTTGTGCAGAGAATGAGCGCTTCTGTGCAATTCACTTATTCCCATCTACCTCCGCACCTGCGTGTGCGTCGTATGCGTGCCTGCGGAATCCTGTCCGCTTCTGCTGTAATGACCCAACCGGTCATTTTAACTTTTGGAACCCCTTTCACTAAAATAAAACTTCTCGTATGTGCTTTTAATGATTTATGACTTGCGGAGATGGTTGGTTCGGGATTTGGAAGTGTTTTGGTTGAAACCGGAACACTTGGTTCCTTAAGTTGGCTTTAAAGTGCTAAGTTTGACTTCGGTCAACATTTTGAGAAAATGACACCGGAATAGAATTTTGACGATTCCAACAGCTCAGTACGGTGATTTTGGACTTAGGAGCGTGTTCGGAATTTTATTTGAAAGTTCGTAGTTACATTAGGCTTGAAATGGCTAAAATAGGAATTTAAGTTTGGAAGTTTGACCGGAAAGCTGACTTTTTGATATCGGAGTCGGAATCCAGTTCTGAAAATTTTTATAGCTACGTTATGTCATTTATGACTTGTGTGCAAAATGTGAGGTCAATTGCACTTGATTAGATAGGTTTTGGTACCGAATGAAGAAGTTGGAAATTTTAAGGTTCATTAAGCTTGAATTGGAGGATGATTCGTGGTTTTAGCGTTGTTTGATGTGATTTGAGGTTTTGACTAAATTTGTATGATGTTTTAGGACTTGTTAGTATAATTGGTTGAAGTCTCTAGGGGATCGGGTGAGTTTCGGACGGCTAACGGATCATTTTTGGCTTTTAGAACATTGCTGATAGCTGCTGGAAATTTTTTTCTGATTTCCTTATACGCGATCGCGTGGATTGGGTTGTGATCGCGTAGGCTTAATTTGGCAGCTGAGAATTTGTTCTATGCGATTGCATGGGCAAGTCTGCGATCGCATAGGTTGGATTCAGTTGTGCTATGCGAACGCGTGGCAAAGGCTGAGTTCGCGAAGAGGAAACGAAACAGAAGCTGACCACGCGCTTAATGCTTCGTGATCGCGTGAGGAGGCTCGCGATCGCGTAGGCTTGCGGAGACTGTGCTCCACGATTGCGTAGGGTTAATGTTTGGGCAGTAAAATTTGTGCTACACGATCGCGTGAGAAAGTTCGCGATTGCATAGAAGTAATCACTAGGCAGACAGTTTAAGTTCTGAAAATGGGACTTCGTCCCATTTTCCATTTTTAACGATTTGGAGCTCGGAATTAGGCGATGTTTGGGAGATTTTAAGAGATATGTGTTCTTAACTCAATATTGGTTAAATTACCCGAATTTATCACTATTTTTATCATTTAATTGGTGAATAGAGTTGAAAAAGTTTGAAAACCCCCTTGGATAGATTTGAGGATTTGAGGGCCGAATTGTTATCGGAATTTAGTGATTTTCATATGGGTAGACTAGTGGTTGAGTGGGTTTTCATATTTCATAACTTTCTCCGGATTCCGAGATGTGGGTCCCACAGACGAATTTTTAATTAATTTCGGAATTTTTATTGAAAATGTAGTATTTTCTTATAGAATTGATTCCTGTAATTTTTAGTGATTGTATCGAATTAGTTTTGGCTAGATTCGAGCGAGACAGAGTTGGATAATCGTGGAAAAGGCCTTCTATTGGATTAAATTGGAGCAAGACGAGGTAAGTCTCTTGTCTAATCTTGTGAGGGGGAAATTACCTCATAGGTAATTAAAATTAAATAATTGTTGTTAATTGTGGGGGCTATGTACGCACGAGGTGACGAGAGTCCGTGCGTAGCTACTATTAATGCTAAAGTCCGGGTAGTTTAGGACTCAAAGCATGAATTACTTGTGTAAATTGTATTCTTTATTTAATTTATATATATATATATATATATATATATATATATATATATATATTGTGAATACTTAGATAAAAATATTTAAGGATAAAAATCTCATATACTTGATTTTTCTGTTTAAATTAATTAATTGTTAAGAGAAATTGTTCTTCCTCCTGAATTTATCTTATAACAAATATACTCTCATTAGATGTGTATAAGAGACAGCCTATGCTTGCGCTTGTGCAGAGAATGAGCGCTTCTGTGCAATTCACTTATTCCCATCTACCTCCGCACCTGCGTGTGCGTCGTATGCGTGCCTGCGGAATCCTGTCCGCTTCTGCTGTAATGACCCAACCGGTCATTTTAACTTTTGGAACCCCTTTCACTAAAATAAAACTTCTCGTATGTGCTTTTAATGATTTATGACTTGCGGAGATGGTTGGTTCGGGATTTGGAAGTGTTTTGGTTGAAACCGGAACACTTGGTTCCTTAAGTTGGCTTTAAAGTGCTAAGTTTGACTTCGGTCAACATTTTGAGAAAATGACACCGGAATAGAATTTTGACGATTCCAACAGCTCAGTACGGTGATTTTGGACTTAGGAGCGTGTTCGGAATTTTATTTGAAAGTTCGTAGTTACATTAGGCTTGAAATGGCTAAAATAGGAATTTAAGTTTGGAAGTTTGACCGGAAAGCTGACTTTTTGATATCGGAGTCGGAATCCAGTTCTGAAAATTTTTATAGCTACGTTATGTCATTTATGACTTGTGTGCAAAATGTGAGGTCAAT